>APFE031440262.1:3532-18388 GCA_000404065.3 Pinus taeda
ATTTTTGTTCTCAATATTGTGTATGTGTTGCACAGATAAATGGATTTCTCTTAACCTTGACCTTATGATATCTAATAATTATGATGTGATCATGATTATGCTGATGTCTATATATGTATACATGTATGTATCTCGTTGTATGACAAGGTCGTCAGGGATCATGATTGTATTACTCTAATGCTTATATGTATATATGTATGTATGTATGTAATTTTCTAATAAGATCGTTAGGGATCATGCTTGTGGAGGAATGTTAGCTTATGCGGGTGAATGACATGAAGAGGTTCTTGGTATTGTGAGAAATCAAGTGGGAAGAGTAGCCCTAACAGATCTTTGATATAAGTATTGTGTGGATATGAATTGATATTATGTGTTTATACTATGCCTATGTTTATGTTATGGACAAGATATGTTGAGGGATACTTCAACTGAAAGAAAGTAGTGTGATATGTGGCATATTGGGACAAGCATGGATAGTGGAAAGACACTAGAAGTAAGGTTACCTGGTAGAGACAGTGTGGTCTCTGGACGTTTAGTATTAATGTTGTGTATATGTTGTACATGTTGTATATGCAGTGTTGTGTACATGTCGTATATGCAGTGTTGTGTATAAATGGTGTTATGTACATGTTGTATATGTGGTGTTGTGTACACGTTGTACATATGGTGTTGTGTATATATGGTGCTATGTACATGTTTTACATGTGGTGCACACTGGGGAGTATGCTTCAAATGGAGCTGCTCACCTTGAGAGATAGTGTCATGCTGAGTCTATCAGGTGACATGATGAACATGTCAAAGTTAAAAAGACTCACATTGTTTTTCTCCGAGATAGTTAAAATAAATGGTTGGTTTTGTGAATTTCAAAATTTGACTCGTCTTCATTTAGTGTGGGGTGTCAAGTTAGAAGAGCTTCCAAGTTTGCATAAAATGAAGAGTTTAACAGAATTACAGCTTCATGGTTGTTCTAAATTAAAGAAGCTTCCCACCAAGTTTGGTGAGAAGGGGGAATTTCCTTCATTGGAGATATTTTCATTGAGTTTGTTAGATGAATTAGAGGAGTTACCAATAATAATTGTAAATAAGGATGTAATGCATTTACTAAAATATTCACTATCATGAAATGTGAAGCATTAAAGTTATTTCCAGAAAATCATTTATATCTCAAAACAGTCCAAAAAATAAGAGTGTTTGGTTGTTCAATGGTATTAGAGAATCTATAAAACATTAAGATAGAAACAAAAGTAAAAGTGATAACAATGTCCCTTACAGCGGAAATTATGGAAAGATATCTACAAAATATTGATTCAAGAGAAGCTTGGCTCTATAGTGACTTTTGGTGTGTTATATTATTTCCACAACTAGCCCATGCGTGAGGGAGTGTAAGCCCCCCCTGTACGTTATGTCGGGCATTACTGAGGGGTCATGGGGGAGTTGGCTATCCACCCTGTTGGGGGGTATATAGGGGGCAATAGTCCCCATGCACGGGGTTTGGGGCAGCGCCCCGGGAAAAAAAAAAAATTGGACCCTATATTAGGTGGGTGGACCTACCTATGGTTTTTTGCATGGATTTCGCACATGGTTTTGGGCACGATGGTTTTCGATCCATGGTATTTTGTAGATCCGATCAAGAGATATATGGTTATGTTCTAATATAGGGTTAATGGATTGGGGTTTATAGATTCTTTGGCATGTATATATATGTATTGTAACATTGAAAGGAACATAATGAAAAATCGATCTGGTAGTCCCAGTTTTGGGATCTAGGGGATAATATTTGTGTATATTTGCTTTATTTTTTATGCTCTCGCCATTGTTTATTTTTTTTTTTAGAATTTGTATGCAAGTAATTTATGTAGGGGGTTAAAACCTACATTTGGTATTAGAGTTGTTTTGGCTTGAAGAGGACGCCTTTGCTGCTGAGGGGTTTTTTCTTGGGCTTGTGTTAGACCCTGTTCAGTAGGAGGTCTGCGGGATTGATTCTTATGGTGAAATAATATGGTGAGCAGTGGAAAGATAGAGATTGATACATTTAATGGTTATAGTCTTGAGTTGTGGAAACTCAAAATGGAGGATCTGCTGGTGGATAAAGATCAATGGATCACAGTAGATCCGAGTACTAAACCAACAAGAATGTTAGCTGAAGACTAGGCGAAGTTGGATTGAAAGGCAAAGAGCACAATACAATTGTGTGTCTCAGATTCAGTATTGTTGAATGTATCAGGGGAAGCTCCGGCAAAGGATTTGTGGGACAACTTAGGGACTTTGTACCAATCTAATTCTCTGGTGAATAAATTGTTCCTACGGAAAAATTATATAACTTAAGGATGAAAGATGGAGACTCGGTGACAGAGCATCTGAACGCATTTAATTCTGTGGTAAGTCAGTTATTATCTGTTGATATTAAAATTTCAGATGAAGATAAGTGCATCAGTTTGTTGTGTTCTCTACAAGATTCGTGAGATAGTCTGGTTGTTGCAATAGGAAGCAATGCAACTACCTTGCAGTTTGATGAAATAGTCTCATCCTTGCTATCGAAGGAGATGAGATGGGAAAATATGGAGGGCCAACATGGTGATGTCTTGTCTGTACAAGGACGGTCCCAGAACATAAACAAAAATAAGTCCTTGAGTGGGAGATCTAAATCTCCAGGAAAACCTGTAAAGGTGTGCCGAAAATGCGGAAATGAAGGGAACTACAAAAGGTACTGTAAATCTAAAGCTCCTGAGAAAGGAAAGGGATATGATGATGCTCCTTCTGCAGAGGCGAAAACAACATCACATGAAGGTGGGGATGTCTACTTGGATTCTTCTTCAAGTACACATGTAGATCATGAGGCATGGTTGATTGACTCAGGTGTATCCTTTCACTTCACTCCCCATAGAGAGTGGTTTTGCGAGTATGAGAAATATGATGGTGGTGATGTCTTCTTAGGGGATGACAGGAAGGCTAGAATTGTTGGTGTCAGAAAATTCATTTTGAAGTTACAATGTGGAAGGATTAGAACACTTACGGGTGTTTTGCATATTCCTGCATTGGCCAGAAATCTGGTTTCTGTAAGCAAGCTGGATGATGCAAGTGTAAAAAGAGTGTTAGAGAAAGATACCTGCAAGATGGTTAGGGGAGCGCCGGTATTGATACAAGGAGTTCAGATTGGAACTTTGTACAAGCTTGAAGGTAGCACTATTATTGATGGGTGCAACAATTCTGTGGTCCCTGAAAGTGGAGCGAAAAATCTAGTCGTCTTTGGAGAAAAGACGATTATATGGCATCAAAGGCTTGGACATATTGGTGAGAAGGGTTGTCAAATACTTCATCATAATGGTATGGTAGAAGGTATGTCTAATTTCTCTATGGATTTTGATTTCTGTGAAAATTGTGAATATGGGAATCAGAATCGGGTGAGTTTCCTCTCTGGTGGTAAGAGGGAAAAACATATATTAGAGCTTGTGCAAAGTGATGTGTTTGGACCTATGTCAACTCCATCACTAGGTAAGTCTATGTACTATGTATCATTTATAGATGACTTATCAAGGAATACATGGATATATTTCCTCAATAAGAAATCTGAAGTCTTGATAGGTTTAAAGAATTTAAGGCTCTGGTGGAAAACCAGACAGAGATGAAGATAAGGGTGTTGAGGACAGATAATGGTGGAGAGTTTTGCAAGAAGGAATTTGAAGAGTTTTGTAAGAAGTGTTGTATAGCATGGCAGAAGACTACTCCATACACACCTGAGAAAAATGGAGTTGTAGAAAGAATGAAGAAGACGTTGATGGAAAGGGAAAGAAGCATGCTCAATGGAGGACAGGGATTGTGGGCAGAGGCGATGAAGATTGCATGTTACCTAGTCAACAAATCACCTTCATCAGTGTTTGAGGATAAGAATTCACAAGAGGTATGGACTGGTAAGAAACCTTCTCTTTCACACCTGAGGATATTTGGATGTGATGCATATGTACATGTTCCAAAGGAGAAAAGAACCAAGTTTGATAGCAAATCTCAATAGTGCATAATTATTGGGTATAAGGATGGTTTAAAAGGTTATAAGATTTGGAACCCAGAAACAAGGAAGGTTGTGTACAATCGAGATGTGGTGTTTAGAGAGGTGAAAGATGTTATTAAACATGAATTCCTACCAAAGGAACATGAAAAGATAGAGTTTGAGCAAAAGAATGAAGAATCAAACTCTACAACAGAAGAGGAATCAGAAGATGAAGAGCCACAAACTTCGCCTATGGGAAGATGAGTTCGAGAAAGAAGGAAGTTAGAAAGGTATATTCCATCTACTTTCTATTAAAAATTTTCTTTATCTATTACTGTTGATGATCCCAGAACTATGAAGAAAGCAGTAGATTCAGAGGATGGACAACTTTAGAAAGAGGCCATTTTTTATGAAATGGCATCTTTGCACAAAAATGAGACTTGGGATTTGGTGGAGTTACCGGCTAGAAGGAAACCCATTGGTAGAAAATGAGTGTTTAAGAAGAAGATGAATGCAAAAGGAAAGGTGTAGAAATACAAAGCTCGGTTGGTAGAAAAAGGTTATTCCTAGGTGTGGAGAATTGATTTAGGTGATATTTTTTATCCTATTGCCAAGGTATCTTCTATTAGATTGCTTTTATATGTTGTTTTTGCTTTTCATTTTTAGGTAGAACAGATGGATGTGAAGACAACATTTCTTAACAGGATCTAGAAGAAGAGATCTACACAAAGCAACCTAAAGGCTTTGCAGTGAAGGGTAAGAAATAACTGGTATGCAAGTTAAAAAAGTCTCTGTATGGGTTAAAATAGTCACCAAGGATGTGGTATCAGAGATTTGATACATTTATACGAGGACTTGGCTTCACCAGAAGCAATGCAGATCACTGCGTGTATTTTAAACTAATTGTGACTGTGTTATTTATCTGGTCTTATATGTGGGTGATACGTTGTTGGTTGGAAATGAAAAATAAATTATCCAGGATTTAAGACCCAATTTTCCTCCAAATTCAACATGAAATATCACGGTGTTGCAAACTATATTTTGGGCATGGAAATTAAACGAGATAGAGCAAAGAGGAAGCTTTGGTTAAACCAAAGGAAGTATGTTGAGACAATATTGCAGAGATTTAATATGTAGGATAGTAAACCAGTGAAGGTTCCTATTCCTGTAGGTGTAAATTTATTTGCTTAAAAGTGTCCCAAGGCACAAGAAGAGGAAGAGGACATGTCTCGCGTTCCATATGCAAGTGCATTTGGTAGCCTGATGTATGCAATGGTCTATACTAGAAGATACATTACACATGTAGTGGGAGTATTGAGTAGGGTTATGTCAAAATGAGGGAAAGAGCATTAGACATCAATGAAGCGGGTTTTCAGGTATTTTCCTAGCACTAGTGATTACGGTTTTTGCTACCAAGGAAGACCAAGATTGGATAGATTTTTTGACATCCGTAGCTTTGTTGATGCAGTCTGAGCTGGAGATATGGATCAAAGAATATCTACAAGTATGTGTTTAACCTATTTGGAGGTGCAGTAAGTTGGATGAGTAAGATACAATCTGTTGTGGCACTTTCAACTATACAGGAAGAATACATGGCAACCACTCATGCAAGCAAGGAAACAATTTGGTTGCAGAGATTGTATTCAAGCATGGGGTTAGTACAACAAGCTATAAGGATATACTGTGATATCCAAAGTGCACTTTTCTTGGAAAATAACCCTTTTTATCATTCAAAGGAAAAGTACATCGTTGTTCAGTATCACTTTGTGAGGGATATGGTTTAGGACAAAAAGGTGATGCTGGTAAAGCTGGACACTTAGAAGAATATTGCAGATGCATTGACAAATTTTGTGAGCACTAAGAAGTTCTCTTGGTGTAGAGAAACAATGGGCGTGATAGGGATGGATCAATGACTAAGCTCCCCTGTGGAAAGAAAACAACAAGTGGGAGAATGTTGGGTTATGTTATATTCTTTCCAAATCTGGCCCATTCATGGGTGATCCAGGTGGTTCCAGAGACACACACAGAACAAGGAGGACTCAGGAAATCTCAAAAATAAAAGTGATCAGAATGCTTTAGAACTAGGACCAAAGCATATATCTCGTCGTCCTAATCGCAGAAATGTGAATGGTTCGTCAATCCGAGTTCGGATGTGAAAGTTAGAAGCAGTCAAAGTTGGGTTGACTTTTTGATGACTGGGCAGGCTAAGGAGGCCACAATTTGGAATTTTTCCAGCCACCGGATTCCAGCCAAATCCGGCCAAATTTGTTGCCTCATTAAATGCACTCCTACAACTAAAATTCAAATTTCCAAAAAGGTGCATTTGTTATTATTAAAACAAAAAAAAATATAATTAAAGGGAGTGGGGGCCACCAACCCCACCACCCCCAAATCACCATACAAATTAACTAAGGTGAGGCTGGCGGGAGTTGAACTCGTCCGGCCATGTGGGTCGGCCCACCAGAAAACCTCATAACCATACAACCAAACAATAACATTACTACACCAACGACCATACCATATAACGTAATGCATCAAATCCAATAGTTAATGCAACGGTTGTGGAGGGTACGGGCAGGCCGCCCAATGCGGACCCGAACCACCTATTTTTTTAAGCAAAAAAATATGTATGTCATTTGTATGTTATAAAAATGGGAGGGACGGGGTTTGACCACCTGACCCCTCAGGGCTCAACAAACCATAATTTTTAACCAACAAGCCAAAACTGTCATCTTGGTTAATCCACCGGGTATTTTATATTAACCCAAGATTTCTTCAGTGCACGAGAGTCTAGATGGAGGAACCAGGAGCGGGCACAGAAACTGAGACAAATTAATTTCTAATTAATTTTTATGCAGGTGGAAGCATGACTGAGCAGAATTTTGCAAGACGAAAAAAATTTCACCCTGTCAGATTTTGACAAATTTTATATGGTTTCAGCACCTCTCGATGCCACGAATGCAATGGAATTGTTCGTGCATCCATCAAAGTTCTGCATTTTTTGGCCATTTTCAGTATGAGGATAAAACCATGATTGCTGCGAAAACAGGTAGCGGAACCATGATCCTTGCAATTTTCCTGTGGAGGTAATTTTTCTCCATGTTGGAATATAGTCAAGTTTATAGTGGTTTTTCATGGTTTTGCACAGGGATCGCAATGCCAAAGTCAGATTCACCTTTGGAGTTACAGATTTCTAGGCCACCCATGGAGCAACATCTTTGAGGAATCTAGGGGGAATCTAAAATATTCCTTGAGCCCCAGATTCTCAACTTCTCAGAATTCATATTTTGGACAGTCAATGTTGCACTATTCGATGCCACAAATCTGATGGTGTGCTCAGATTTCTCATTTTCTCATTCTATTCTTTAGCCGCTTTTCTAAGTGGAATGCAGGTGTCAGCATTCATGTGCGAGCAATCATCCCCATGCGATTGATGTTGTGAGATCGATGGTCCGAGCAGCTTCAACAGTTTGACATCCACTTCTTCAGATAGCCCTTGGTTATGAGGTATATGTTGTGGTCATGTACTTCTTCTTTATGCATTGTGCTGCACAGATCCTTGTTGATGTTTGATGTGGGATCTTGTTTCTTACTTGTTTTTATGATTCGTGCTTGATGTGACGCGGAATCGCCTATGTGATGTACTTGTTGTCATGATTCATCATGTTGTCTTTTGAGATCCCTTTGTTGTATGTTGATGGGATACTCATGTGTCGCCATGCATGTTTGCTTTGAGAACCCTTTTGTGCCATATTGGCAGGATGCTCATCGTGCATGAGTTTTGTGTCATACTGATAGGAGTCTTTTGACTGAGAGTTCCTGTAGTGGATCATCTCTTGGAGCCACTCCTGCATGAGGTAATTTTCCTTGTATGATCGCGAAATAATCTCCTGTGTACATCATCACTATTGACAACACTTAATGCAACAACCTACACCATCTTGACACTGGGGCCCAAAGACGTAGTCCCTCCTGGACGAACTCCATTATCAACGACTTTTGTTTTTATGTTGCTAATGATTGACTTGTTCCTCTTCTTTACATCATGCACATGTATTCATTTATGTTCTTTTAAAAATGAAATTTAACACATCACAAAAGTAAAAGGCCTTGGAAGGGTCCTTCGTCACACTCGGACCTAGATCAAGTGGCATCAGAGAGGTCTTTGCATTGATTTGAATTGCAGCGTGAATAATGGAACGTGTAGCGACAGAGGATGAATAAGCGATGTACGAGACCATGCTCAACATTTCCAAAAGGGTAGAGATAATGTATGAAACTCTACAGAAAGAGACAGAGGAAAAGGAGCAATTGCAGCTTCAGTTGCAACCCATGGAAGAGGCCCTGGAAGAATTGAAGCAAAACAAACATAATCTTCAAACAAAAAACACTGAATTGAAGATGCGTCTAGATGAAGAGAAAGAGGAAAAATAAAGTTTGCTATGACAGCTGCAAGCAAAGGACAAGGCCTTGGAAAAACTACAGTGAGACCCAGGTGAGGTAAAAAGTATTTTTCCATCTTCATGTATGTTTCCTGATGATGATTTCACTATTTTTTAAAATCATCCCTCGGGAATTGGCTCCAAACTGTTGAAGAGAATGGGGTATGAAGGAAAAGTCTTAAACATTAATGGCCAAGGCATTGTCAACCCCATCAAAGTAGAAGAATTACCCTGTCAGGCAGGACTTGGGTATCTCAGAAAGGAAGTTGGGGAATGTGCCATGACAATTAGAGAACCACCAACAACGGATGATGAGAAACCCTCATTAGTTCTCTACAAATCAAAAGAGAAGGTAAAAGATGTTGATTTCCTTTTGGTTTCGTCTACACATAGTATGAATTTTGTTGGAGATTTGGAGATCCCAATTACAGGGACAAACATGAGGCTCCTTACAAGGATAAGGCACGAGGAGAAAGAAGAACTTGGTGTTAATAACCAAGGCATAAATCAATCTTTGGAGGTTGTGCACAAACATCGATTTGTAGGATCAAGATACACTAAGAGAGAGTGCTCAAAGGTGTCAGAGTCGTCCGAGACATCGTTGAAATCATCGAGGAAAGACAATGATAGGAACACATCCCCATCATCCCATGGCAGTTTCCATTACAGGGAAAGAGCTGAGGCAAGATCTCATCGCCATACTGACATTAGAGACAGCAAGGGAAGGTATAACCACTTTTGATCTTCGAATGTTCATTTCAATTATGATCATGTTGATAATAATGAACATAAAACATGGCATCGAAAAACATGCACCTTTTGTGGATTACATAACCATACATTTTCTAAGTGTTGGAAAAGAATGACAGCACACAAAAGGATGAGGCATGAAAGACCCTCTCAACAGCATGAAAATAAATAGGTTAAGTAGATATAGAGGAAGAAAACCTATTGCAGTAATTGTGATAGAAGTGGCCATCAAAGAGCCACTTGTTGGAGACTCCATCCAGAGCAGCGCCTTAAAGACAAAGCATCGGTGCATGAACCAGGTGAAACTGTTGTTCGACAAGCAAAATCGCCACAAGGAGGAGACCCATTCACATTGATACGTGAAAAACGGTTTCTAGATATGTTGTCATTTCATAGTCATGGTTTTGTGAATCATTTGTTGCATTTTAAAATGTAAAAGTGATTATGTGCTTTCCATCACTTGTTAAACAACAATGATGTTAGGTCTTATTTAGTGTCGCATTTTAAACTATGAAATTGATGTTATGTTTCCATCACTTGTCAAAACAATAGTGTTTGGCCTTATGTTTGTAAATCATGTGTTGCAATGATGATGTGTTTTCCATCACTTGTTGAAGCAACAATGATAGGTTGGCCTTGTTGTCATAGTTGAGGTCTTACGTCCATCTTAATGTAAACTTGACCACCGAGTATGTGTTATAAACTTGTGGCAAGTGTGGGACGTTTGGGTCATTAGTTGGTCATAAAAGTCAAGCATGTAATTTGTAAAACAATGTACTACAAGTTGCAGAGGTAGCAGGTGTCGGCTCATCACTTAAGGCTCTGAAGAACAAAGGTGAAGGAGATGGAAGCGAGACCTTTTGAAGATGTTTGTGATGCAAATAAGGTATAGAGAAGTTGCAGATTATTTTTCATGCTTTTAGAGGACCAAAAGCTCCTTGGTGGAGGGGATTGATCCAGGTGGCAGCAAAGACACACGGACAAGGAGGACTCAGGAAAGCTCAAAAATCAAAATGATGATAATCCTTTCGAACTAGTACTAGAGCATAGATCTCATTGTCCTGATCATAGCGGTTTGAATGGTTCATCAATCCGAGTTCGGATGCGAAAGTTAGAAGCAGTCAAAGTTGGGTTGACTTTTTGATGACTGGGCAGGCTTAAGGAGGCCACAATTTGGACCTTTTCTGGCCATCGGATTCCGGCTAACTCTAGCTAGAGTTCGGGCAAATTTTTTGTCTCGTTAAATGCACTCTTATGGCTAAAATTCAAATTTCAAAAAAGGTGCATTTGTTATTATTAAAACAAAAAATATATATATAATTAAAGGGGGTGGGGGCCACCAAGCTGATCTAGACTTAAACAAGAACGCAAAAATTTACAGAGATAACTATAAACATAGATATGCAGCGGAAATAATACTTCATTTCATTACTGTAAAATATTGAAATATGCTTACAAACAGTAATGGAAATAAACAAGCTAGGGTGATGGTAGCTTATCTCTGAGAAGAGATGTAGTGGCTACATGCCTCTGAACTGTGTTACAATGAGGCTCAAAGGCCTATTTATTGTTGAGAAACAATGGAAAACCCTTAACATTCAAAACCTAACCCTAGAATATGAAACGCCAAATTGTGGGCCCCGTTTGGGTAAATTGGTACATCAACTTCCCGGGGTCGTAACTTTGGCATACAATCTCCGTTTGACGCGTACAATAGCTCGTTATAAATATCTATCCAAGCACTACCACTTTGGGAAGGACAACATCGATCCATGGACCCACGTTGCCCCCATATTTCCCGAAAAAACGTCGTTTAGGGCCTCAAAACGGATTCGGAAGTTCAGGACCCGAAAAACTGCTAAAAATAATAAGTTGTGCTACCATTAAGGAAACTGAAAATGTTGAGAGAAACAATGGTGGGGGTCCAAGTGGACTTGGCAGGTGGCCACCAAGATCCACATGGATCATTCCTGCCCCCTTAGGAAGCAATGGTCCCCATTGTGTTGAGTTCCTCCATGAGATGAGGAAACTTTTGCTGAACTTGGTCCCTGGTGAGCCACTTGCCCTAGTGAAGGAGTTGGCCTGCTTTGACAACTCGATATAGTTGGATATTCTGTTGGAAAGTGTTCTTGATCTATCTATCCATTATCCAATCAATTACAACTTGTTCCATGCAATCTGGATTTAATTTTGTGGGTGTGAGCTGTTCTGCAATGTCGGATGTGTCTAGCAATGGTGGAAAGTATGGCCAAAGGAGGTCCACATTAAACACTGGGTGTAGGCCAAGGAATGGGGGAATGTTGAACTCAAATGCATTATCTCCCATAGCCTTAGTATTGGTGTAAGGACCGTATCAGAGTGGTCTTAGTTTCCGATAGGCTCCAGTAAGGTGTTCCTTTTGCAAATGCAACCAGACTTTGTCGCCCACCTGGAACTTGTGTGGCACACGATGTTGATGATGTCGCTGCTTGTACTTGGCATTTGATTTCTCCATAATGTCATGGACCTGCTGGCGAATATGTTGGATGTGCTTAATGAAGTTGGTTGCCTTGTCTGTTTCGGACTGGACATGAGCCGAATCTATGTGAGTAGCGGCAAGTGGCATGGCCACATCAATGGGGCATAGTGGCTAGAATCCCAAGCCCACCTGAAAAGGGCTGTGGCCAGTCGAGCTGTGAGGAGCGCGGTTGTAGCTGTGCTGAACATAGGGGAGGCTCTCGTCCCATTTGCGTGGATGCTTTGAGTTGTACATGCGCAGAATGTGCACAATCATCCTATTGACAACCTCTGTCTGGCCATCAGTTTGAGGATGGAAGGTTGTGGACTTAGTGAGTTTGGTGTCCAAAATTGACCAGAGACTGGACCAAAATGTACTGAGGAACCGATTGTCCCGATCTGAGATGATAGACTGTGGGATCCCAAAGTGTACCCACACTTGTTCAAAGAAGAGTTTAGCAGTGGCTTCTGGTGTGATATTCTTCTTGCAGGCATCCATAATGGCCATCTTTGAGAACCTGTCGACAACCACAAAAACGTTGTCATTTCCATGCTTAGTGGAAGGAAGGCCTGACATGTAACCCATGGAGATGCATTCCCAAGGTTGACTAGGGGTAGACAGCGGGGCATAGAGGCCTTGCTTCTTGATGGTCGGTTTGGCAATGGCACAGGCAGTACATGATCTAATGTACTTCCCAACATCCTGTCGAAGATTCAGCCAATAGAAATATTTTTGCAGTACTTCCACCATTTTCTCGACCCCGAAATGCCCAGCAGCCCAACTGTAGTTGTTAGGACCCCACTATGTATCATTTTTGCTACATATTTTGATACCACTTTACCCTTATAACCATGAATCCCAGTATCATTTTCATTCGCTTTTTCCCAAGGTATACAAAAACCTCTTCTTTATTATATGATTAATCTATTTTGCATTTAATTCCATAATACTCTTATATTTTATTAGTTGAAGTGCATCATTGCTAATACAAATCCAAAGGTTGCAGATAAGCATATGCGGCCGTTGCTGAAACAGCTGACTCCGTTGCTGAAACAGCTGACTCAGTTGCTAAAACAGCCGTCAAACACGCAAATTCCGTTGACCGTAATTTGCAATTCTGGAAGAGCCTTTCGAGGAATGATGGCAGCAGTTGAAGAAATGATTACCTGGATTATCCTGAAGATAGCATTCTTGTTATCTCTGTTGTAACAGTATTTTGTGTACGAGGAACTGAATGATCCTGTTTTGGGAAAAAGAACAGATTGAAGATTTGCTCTGATGTAAATTGTAAATGATGTCTCCTCTTTAAAAAGAGGAGACATCGTCATTAGAGGGGGCGGTCAGTCAGTCATTGTAACAGGAGAAGAGCATACTGTGTAAAGACTGGAGCTAGTCTCCATCTGTAATATATCAGTGACTTTGACAGATGAATAAATTTTCCTTTTGATTGTTCTAATTTAATTCTTTCTCCCGGGGAATCTTGTGAGAAGGAAAGGGCCCGCCTTCCTCACAAGATTCGCCCATTAGTTCTTGTAGTGCTTTATCTTTTATATGGTTGCACTTCATTTTGATCCTGTTGTTAGACACTGGTTACATAGCTTGAATACTACTCTGTTCCCTTAGCAACTGCATGTATTGAATGATTGCACTCGTAGTAATTGAGATATCTGTTTTTGATTTGATTGCGCGAATGAGTGATGTTGGGAGACAGGTGCTGAAGGTTCCTGCATACAGGAATAGGGTTCTGTTTCCCTTAACTGCTTCATTTTATCTGCAGTGTGAGTAGAACCAGAGGACAGGTGCTGAAAGTTCCTGCTTACAGGAATAGGGTCTTGATCTCTTGGGTTATAGTGTGATTAGATGTCAGGCAGCAGGTGCTGAAGTTCCTCACTAAGGAATAGGGTCCTGTTCCTGCTGTGGTTTATTGAATTCTTTCCTTTTTGATTTCCCTTTATTTGAATTATAACTGCAACAGAGGGATTATCCCCATTATAACTTAATTAGCTGCAGCTTTGATTAAATGGAGTGTGAATCAGTAGATTGGTGAGATTAATGACTGTGCGTTCTTTCTTTACTACAACATTGCTTTTGCTTTTGAAATTGAGCATATACAGTGCGAAACTACCTTTGAAATAAAAAGACTTCCTCGGGTTGATAATTTATGTGGCGCTTGAATTGGGAAACAATTAAAGCGACCAACATTTTGGCGCCGTTGCCGAGGAAGGTAATTATAGATTTCAAGAGCATTAATCTTTTCTTTTCAAATGTGCAGATTGTATGAAAGGACGAGGAAACCAGAAGAAAACTAACCCCACAGGTGGCAAAGGCTGGGGAGGACGAAAAACTTTTATTGACGAAATTGTATCAAGGGCTGAATCATCGCAAAGATTAAGTTCTCGAAAGTCAAAACTTCAGCAATCACCCCAGTCAGATTATAAAACAGAGGAAGTTGTGAGTCCTGAAAATATAGAAGAACCAGCAGTAAGTGCCGGAGAGTCAGAGGAAAGTGCTGATAAATCAGCAGAATACATTGAGGAAATAGTAGAAAGCGTTGGACGACCAGTAGAAAACATCAAAGAGCCAGTAGAGGACTCCGACGATCAAGCAAGTGTAGTAGGAGAGCCAACAATGGAAGGAGACAATGAAGGTCTCTTTGGTGGAAGACGTGTAGAGCCCGAAGGGGAAAGAAGGGATGAAAATTCCCTCTCTACCTTGGGATTTCCTATTAGTGATCTCCCTGCAGGAACAATGAAAAATATTCCATTGTCTGCTTTACCTAACTTTCATGGTTTATCCACCGAAGATCCGGATGAGTTTCTTTTCAAATTTGATATATTATGCAGAAGTTATGATTATGTTACTAACGCTCAAAAGTTGAAACTGTTTCCGGCCACCTTAAAAGGGAATGCTTTAAGATGGTTCATGAGCCTTGGAAGTCAGGTGATCACAACATGGGAACAGATGAAACGGAAATTTCTGCTTAAATATCAAGACTACTGCCGAACGAAAGAAAAGAAGGATGAACTGTTCAATATGGCACAAAAGTCGGATGAGAGTCTGGAGGACTATATAGAAAGGTTTCAGTACAATATACAGAGATCTGATCATCCAGATATAAGTAAGGAGATTAGCAAAACAATATTACTCAGAGGTTTAAGGGATGATTGTTTAAATATGTTAAA
>APFE031440266.1:0-12259 GCA_000404065.3 Pinus taeda
TCCGTGAAAAACAGGTGTGCCACGTATGTGGCGTCACTAGTTTTTCGGCAAGGAATAAAATGAGCCATTTTTGAAAATCTATCTACCACCACCATTACTGAATCATACCCTCGTTGTGTTCTAGGCAGTCCAAGAACAAAGTCAATGCTGACCGAGTCCCATGGCCTGCTTGGAACAGGTAGTGGTGTGTAAAGTTCGGTATTCTGACTGTGTCCTTTTGATAGTTGGCAGACTTTACACCTGTTTACATATCTCTGTACATCCCTGCTCATTTTAGGCCAATAATAGAAATGTTTGAGTTGCTCCAAAGTTTTGTTGATGCCAAAATGTCCCGCTAATCCGCCGCTATGCTTTTCCAGTACAATATTCTCCCTCATTGAACAGTCCGGGGTACATAATTGCCCACCTCTGAATAATAATCCTTCCTGTAAATTATAGTCTAACCACGGGCTTGCATTCCTTAATACGGGATTTTAGCAGGCTTCAAAAGCTTCCTTAAAATCCATGTCGGTTTGATACAAATCTTTCAAATGTTCGAATCCCAATACTTGTATGCTACTCTCCTGTAAGAGCAAGGCTCTTCTGCTCAAAGCATCTCCCACTTTGTTGGCTTGCCCACTTATGTGTTTTAACATGAAAGTGAAACTCTGCAAGTATTCTACCCACTTGGCGTGCTTATGATTTAACTTGTGCTGCTGCATTACGTATTGCAATGCCGAATTATCAGAAAACAGAACGAATTCATTGCCCAGTAGGTAGTGCCTCCAATGCTTTAAGGCTTGGACCACTGCGTAAAATTCCTTGTCGTATGAGGAATATTTTTGCCGGCTTTCATTCAGTTTTTCACTGAAAAATGACACTGGTTTGTCGTCCTGACTAAGCACAGCACCAATCGTTGTTCCACTTGCATCACACCGAACTTGAAAAAGTTTATTGAAACTAGGAAGCGTCAAGATTGGCCTCTCCGTGATCTTCCGCTTCAAAAGCTGAAAATTGTCTTCTGCCTTCTTGGTCCAACAAAAGGGTTGGCTGGCCTTTTTGATGGTCTCTAACATTGGTGCACAGATTTCACTGAAATTTCTAATAAACTTTCGATAAAAACTTGCCAATCCGTGGAAACTACGTACCTCAAATAAGCTCTTCGGTGACGACCAATTTATAATTGCTGCAATCTTCTCGGGGTCCATTTTCAATTCATTTTCTGCAACTACAAACCCCAAATAAGCCAGCTCCTTCTGCAGGAAAGTGCATTTCTTTAAGTTTATCAGCAGTTTGTTATGCTGTAACTTTTCTAACACTTTTCAAACATGTTGAAGATGCTCATTTTTTGTTCTGCTGAAAATTAAAATGTCATCAAGATAAACTATCACGAACTTGCCAATAAATTCCTTTAACATCTCATTCATTAGTCTCATAAAGGTATTAGGAGCGTTGCTCAATCCAAATGGCATGACCAGCCATTCGTATAGCCCTTCATTAGTTTTGAAAGTTGTTTTCCACTCATCTCCTTCCCTGATTCTGATCTGATGGTAAACACTCTTCAAATCAATCTTTGTAAAATAAGCTGCTCCACTAAGACAGTCCATCATATCGTCCATCCTGGGTAAGG
The DNA here is from genome assembly GCA_000404065.3 of Pinus taeda. Taxonomy (NCBI): domain Eukaryota; kingdom Viridiplantae; phylum Streptophyta; class Pinopsida; order Pinales; family Pinaceae; genus Pinus; species Pinus taeda. The sequence continues at coordinate 1,610 of APFE031440266.1, forward strand.
GAAATCTATATCGAATCGTAATTTTATTAATGGCCCGCGAATATGTACACATTCGCCATTCTCCACCCTTCTTAGGTGCAAGTACAGTTGGTACTGCACACAGGCTCAAACTTTCTCTGATCAGTCCCTTATCCAACAACTCCTGCACTTGTTTGCGAATTTCTTCATTGTCTTTCAGACTCATCCTGTACGCTGCCTTGTTTGGCAAGCTTGCTCCTGGTATAAAGCCAATGTGATGGCTAATACTCCTCTTGGGAGGCAACTTATCAGGTAAATCATCAACCACAATGTCCTGGAATTCTTTCAACAGCTCCTAAATTTCTACAGGTAGTTCTACTTTTTCTATGTTCAGCAACACCGGTCTTGCCCTCCTTACAATTGCATAATTGACCTCATTTTCCTCAATCTGCTTCACAAACTGTTTCCCTCCAATTAACAATGTTTTTGTGCCACTTGGTTCCGCTGCATCTTCTTCCTTGATGGGTACAAGCGTATGTTTGAACCCATCTTTCACAAATTTATAACAATTTGTCTTCCCATCGTGTGTCACCCTCCGGTCATACTGCCACGGTCTCCCAAGCAGTATATGGCACACGTCCATTGGCATAATATCGCAGACCAACGTGTCGTGATATTTGCCAATGTGAAATTCTACCTCGCACTGTTCATCAACTAATAACTGGTGGCCATTCTGTAGCCACGAAACCTTGTAAGGCGTGGGGTGTTTAAGCCGCTTCAAGCCCAGCTTCTCCACCATTTCGGTGACAACCAAATTGTCTGTACTTCCGCTGTCCATAATCAATTTACAACACTTCCCCTGTGATTTGTAAACTGTTCGAAACAACGCTTTTCGCTGGGTCTGTTTAGCCTTCTCTTTGGTTGGTTTCAATAGCACCTTGTTCAAAATTAGAGCTTCCCCCATTTCTGCCACATTCTCTATCTCTCGGGGTTGTGCTTCAGCTTCCTCAGGCTACGCAACAAATGCTCCCCTCTGGCCAACGTGTTCAACTTCCGGACATTCAAAGGATCTATGCCCCCACTTGTGGCACCTGTAGCACTGGACATTAGTCCCTCTTCCGTGACCATTTCCTCTTCCCCGCTGATATGGCCGACCTCATCTAGTGCTTTCTCCATTTTCTATTGTCCCTGAAGCTCTGGAACTGCTACCTTCTTCGCTGTTTGTGGCAGTTTTCCCCCTTCAGTAGGACTGTCCTCATCCTCTGCCATTCCCTCTCCCTCTCCTGTTGTTCTGTTTCCTGTTGATTTTCTCCTCAGCCTTTACAGCACTCTGAAAGGCTTCCTCAATATTTCAGGGGGAGAGAATACTGATCTTGTCCAATATTTCCAACCTCAAGCCATTTACATACCTTGTTGTTTTTTCCGGAGTAGCGTCCATATAACCAGCACGTAAATTTACACGGTAAAATTCTTCCGTATATTCCTTTACAGTCATACCCTTTTGCCTTAAATTCTGTACTCGTCGATAAAGCTCAACCTGGTAGTCTTTCGGCAAAAATCTAACTCTTTTAATTTAGTTGCAGCAAATCTAACTCTTTTATCCTCACCGACTTCCTCATTTTCAAAATACTTATCTAATTCGCTTATCCAATCCAGCTAGACATCTGCGGACAAACTACCATCATAGTTGGGAATCTCTGGTTTGGGTTTGTTGCTGGCTAACAGAACTGATCGCAACAACCTTAACTTCAGGGCTTCTTCTTCTGACCCATCTATAACAATTGCTGCCTCATCTTCACTGTCATCCCCAAGTTCCGGGTCTCTTCGCCTACCCGCCTCTACTGCTTCCAAGCGAGCTGTAAGGATTCTCAACTGTTCTCTCAATCCTTCATCTGCTACTCTGCGTGCACCTCTTCCACGTCCTCATCTTTGTACTTCCATCTTCCTCTACTTCCTCAAAAAAAAAAACTTTTCTCTGATACCACTTGATGGGGGCAACCCACGTGGTCCTGTCGTTCCAAAGCTGATGTGTAACGCACTTACGATCTGGACAGTAATGTAATTGATTTGGTAATAAATGTTGTTTTGATTTTCAATCTCCTTAGTATACGACATGGGTACCTTGACGGTTTGCTGGGTGGACATCTATCCCTCCTTGGGATCTTGGAAACCCACCTCGGTTTGGGTTTTACTCCATTCACGCTCCTTGGGTGGTCATTGTTGCACTGGTCTTTAGCTCTGCGAGCTCCTGGCGATTCTTTGTAACTCCAGTGTTTTCTGTGATGAAATGTATGAACCCTGTCTGCCTGGTGGACGGTGTGGTGTGCGTTTGGTTGCGGTCATGGTCTCTACTTTTTCAAGTCTTGGCCTGTATGCTATTGATTGTTTGGTGAAGCACTGGTAAGATTTGAATTATAGTTCCATTTGCATGTGTTTTCGCTGTCGTTGTAGTCTATATCCAGCTTTGATGTTCACCTCTGTGTATTTTGGTCGTTGTTTGCTTGTATCTCACAAGGGTTTATATCTCTGTGAGAGCTATAAGGTTAATGTGGACGTGGGTTCCTTGGCTTCCAACTTCGACTGGTCATGAGGCATGCTCCACCGGTCCCTTTGCCAACTCAACCGGTAAGCTTTCGTTCTTTGCTAGATTTTGTGTCTGCTATTTGTTTTGAAACTAATGGCTCGGCTCCTCTGTGAGCAGGGGTTCGTCTAGTTACGGAATTTATAGCTGCGGTTTGCCTATCAGGTAATGGCCCTTGTTAAACTTCCTCAACAGTTTCTTCTCGATTCTCCCTTATGGTTTTCGTTTGTTGTGGTTGGTGACTGACCCTTTCTTCGTTTGCCCTTATGCAGGTGGAGATATTCATTGGTCCGAACACTTGGAGTCCCGGCCACCCTAAACAGTATATGGGTAGCTTCACCTTGTCGTTTTAACTGTGCTTGTTTGGGTTCTTGTATGGTCTTCTTGGTTTTCATTGGCTCTGTGCCACTATCTGTTGTTGGTTCCTTAGGTGAGAGGTTCTATGATAACCTCAGGGAATGGGTTCGAACTCTTTATTGAGGGCTTTTGTTTGCAACCGTGTCAGTTCCCCATGTCTGCGAACTCGGTTGGTTTTGTAGTTACTTTGAACAGAGAATGTAAACACTGATACAGACTTTTAATGACTATGTTCTATTCCGTGAATTTTATATGAAAATAATTCTGGAACCACTTGTATGGTTTTGTTTGCATACCTGTTAAATGTATATACACCTGGGCGCTATGACCGCGCGACCTGTGCTGGTCGTTGTGGCTCTTTGTTTGATTATTGGGCTTCTTTTCTGGTTCGGAGTCTGTAGTGAACCTGTTAACAATTGTTTTTTGTATCATAAAAGAAAACAAAGGAATACACAGCATTGAATTTCTTTTCACACTACTTGAGGACACTCGTGGAGTTGTATGTGCACTAAAAGAATGAGTATATTTATTTCTTTTTCTTATCTTCTTCACTAGCCAACTCCTATTGGGCTTATTTTTCCTCCTTTTGTATCACTGTCTTCGAACAGTTGGATAACTGTTGTTAGTTGTTTTGTTGTCAGTTACAATAGTTATTTCGTATTTGAAACTTATTCTTAACTGGCATGTTTTTCTTTGCTTGTATTTACAACAGTAATATAATTGTTCGGAAACAAATGACTTTGACTAATTACTATTGTTCCTAACTAGATTTCATTACATTATTCTTGGCATTTTTAACAGAAAAGTAAAATAACAAAAACAATAAATAAAAATAAAAATAAAGACAGACACGCTGTCTGTCCAGTGATTTGTGTTCTCTTTCCTTGTCAGAATCCATATCAACCTTCTCTCCGTCTTCATCCTGTTAACCATATGCTCCTGCATCATCCATTCCTATTAAACTATCATGATATAAAATAACCATGGTCTCCAACATCGATTTTGATTGAATTCCAATTATTAAAGGAACATTTGGACAATTAGGTTTTTGAAAATGAAAAAACCATCTTTTTATTTCTGATATTAGAGGTTAACACTCATTTCATATTTCTTGTGAAGTTGATTCTTTCCCTTCATCAAATGATTATAAATATTTTCAATATCCCTCTTGGTAAAAAATAAATCTCTACCACGATCTCCTGCATCTAAGTGAAGATGTTGTTGAATGTGGTTTTAATATACAGCATCAATTGGTACTTTCATAAAAAAAAAATTCTCTACAAAAGAGTCAATATCTCTTGAAATTGTGGGTTTGTTCAAGGACCGAGGATCACCATATGCATTATGTCGATCATGAAAAGGCCATCCATTATCATCCTTTTTCCCATATGTGTTGTATGTCAATATTGTTATATCGAGGTCCTTATCCAAAACCTTAACAATAAAGTGGCATTGACATCCCCTCTTCATTACAAATGGGCCTATGTGCTTGTTTGGATGTTTTCATGATTTATCTTTGTGCCATATGAACATGAGTAACTGCAGTAAAAATTACATACTTTAGTACAAAATCAAATGTATCTACTCGTGAATAACCATATGTGATCATATATATACCAACTCATAAGATGCATGGACTAACTAAAATAAAAACAAATTTACAAATGCAAGTGCCATATCATTATGAAATACTTATAGCTCATAGAAAATATGAGAATTATCCCTTTGTTCTAGAGGTTTCTTTATTATAAGAAATAAATTATAAGGAGCACCAGGATTGCTTTGCTCCCCTTCAAAAAAATCAGGAACTCATGCAACGTGATCAAATAAAGGACTATTATGTCTATATAATTGACTCCAAGTTAAATATTTTCTAGAAAAAGTCAACTTTTCCTTTAACTTTTCGACCTTTAAGCCCATTGTCATCTCCCGTTTGTTCTTCCTGGCGATTTTGTATGAATACCAAAAAACATTGTAGAATATCATTAATAAGAATGTACAATGACCTATTAACCACTATATAGATTACCAACAATCAAACATGTATTATCCACAATGGATTTAATGTGAAGAAAATATTTTGGTTGAAAAGAAAATAAGTTAAGTGAAAGAAAACATTGGTGTTTAATAGGGCCTAGCCAAAGTGCTAACATGACAAAGTCATTGACATGGATTCATACATTAGAAAAAGGCATTGGAAAAGGTGCAAAACATTTTCCCTTTAATCTATGCTCTATTAAAACTACACCCAACTTGTCAAACAAGTTGTCCTCATGTTGTCAACTAGGTCACAACCAAACCAATATTCAATTTCTATAGATATGGAAATTTAGATGGATTTCTTTATCTTCTTAAAGTTAATTACAAGCAATAACATGGAGCTAATCATAGGCTTCATTGTAGACTTTTCTTGTGCGATGTGGTGAACATTTAATTGGTGAAAATTGCCAATAATGTCCATATAATTCCACATTTTATATGTGTTTTAGTTAATAAAAAAGGGAACTAAATATCTCTAAAACCATACCCAATCCTAGTAACCCTAAAACAATGCTTCTAAAGAATTAAAATAATACACTTTATTAGAATTTACAATTATAGGGTAAAACTAGTGATCCAACAATGAAAAAATTCAATTTATTAATTGTGATTTATTGTTGTATGGCTGAAAATAAATTTTATAGACTGATGATAACATTACATATGGAAAAAAATTGACAAATTTGATGAAACTAAGCAAGATAGAACAATGCCCTGTCACGGAATCCAAGTGGATAAGATTGTTATGAAACCAGCTCAAGAAAAGATAGATCAACTCCTTAGAATTCAGCCTCTTCGAGGGGGCAACCTCCTTTACATTACATAAATTAAGAATTCTTGGATGATACAAATGAAAAGACTTTCTTTCTATATATAGGAGTCTAAGGGATCATTATATAATCAGAGCCTACATAACAATAATAATGTAAGGGCACAATAATAGCAATAGTGGGCTTCTATGGGGCACAATAGTAACAATATGGGCACCACATGGGTACATCAATATAATAAGTGGGTTGTACTAATAACAATAAGGGGTTACACTAGTAGTATAGGGGCCTAACATTCTTCTTGATATGTCCTTCTATCTTAAGAGTTTGAGGAGTGGTAATTCTTTCCAATGCTTTATAAGATATGTTCGGATTCATTTCTTCTTTCTCTGGGGTTGGTTCCTGGTGTATATCCTCTTCTTTTGATGTTCCTTGATCCTTTTCTTCCTCCTCTTCAAAATCTATGTAAAATAATTTCTTCTCATCACACTTACGACATGTAGTGTATTTGCTATCACAAATGTAACAAAGCCCTTTTTCTCTTTTTTATTTCAATTGTTTCCGTGTAAACCTTGTAGGTTGTGGAAGGCTAGAAGAAAAAACACTTCCATATTTATAGTTGTGAGTGGTAGGATTCCTTGTTTCCATAATTTCACTTTCAATTTTTCTTGCCAACCTCAATGCCTTCTCCAATGAATCAGGTTCCTAAAGACAAACCTCATGTTGAATGTTATCCTTTGAAGTCCCTATGAAGACATCAATCCTTTTCTTCTCTGGAATATCATTTACCCTTATATTTAATTTTTTGAAATCCTCAATGTGCTCTACCATTGAACCCTTTTGTTTTAGATTTATCAATTGGCTAAAGAAGGTGTTACTCTTTGTATACTCATAATGTGCTATCATTTCTTCCATGAAAATTGACCAAGTGACAAGTGCTTTACGAGAACATAGCCCCATATACCATAAAAATTTATCCGGTTCTAAATATGAAGATGTAATACATACCTTTTGTAACAGTTTCACCTCATATAGATCAAAATATTGCTCCTAGTATCCAATTTACCAGATCCTTGCCATCAAACTTCCTCACATTGCCTTTTCTTGATTTTAGGAGCTCGATCTTGAAACGAATGTAACTCTGTAATTTCGGATTTTCCAGTTTTGAAATCATGACCTATAGTAGCCCTCCGCGTCCTCTTTCCAATTCCACTAGTCTGATCGAAATTGGATTCTTCAAGAAAGATTTATGCAAAATATCCCAAGATGCCCTAATTATATACCTTTTCAGAAGAGTGAACTTATATGAAGTGGCACGTGTCACTATTTTGACCTTCGAATCTGAAAAATATAAACAGAAAACTACAGTCCGTCCTCTTTCTGTAACTTCTTATGAAATTTCAATCTGATGCTCAAAGAGAAAGTTATGACGATTTTCCCAAGGTCATCTGTTTAAGATGTAATTCAGGAGTCTGCAAAAATCCTAACTTCCTCAGATCATATATATGAAAATATAGCGAGACAAGATTTGAAATTCGGACTCGAGGTTCAGAACTATTTCTTCTCAGATGAGTTTTTTTTTTAGCTTCTGAAACTTTGTAGCGAATAAGTTATAGCGAAACTTCCACGATGACCTATTTTAGATGAAATTCTGGAGCTTGCAAAAACCATAACTTCCTCATATCATAGCTCTATTCTCAAATTGGTTTTTTGTTTAGCTTCTAAAACTGCGTAGAAAACAAGTTATAGCAAAAATTCCATGATGACCTGTTTGGAGCAACGAAACCCTAGAATCCAAAGCTATGATACCAAATGTTATGAAACTAGCTCACAAAAAGATAGAAGAGATAGATGAACGCCTTAGAAATCAGCCTCTTCGACGGGGAAACCTCCTTTACATTACACAAATGAATAATTCTTGGATCATACAAATGACAAGACCTCCTTTCTATATATAGGAGTCTAAGAGGTCATAATAGAATCAGAGCCGACATAACATTACTAATGTAAGGGCACAATAATAACAATAGTGAGCTTCTATGGGGCACAATGATAACAATATGGGGACTACATGGGCACAACAATATAATAAGGGGGTTTTACTAGGTGTTTCCTTTTCTAGAAGTCCATGTCCTTTTGTCTTTATAAGGGTTCCTTTTTGAACTTCTTTCGAATTCTCTAAAAGGACAACACTCTATCGGATTTGCATTTTCAAGCACTAAGGGGTTACACTAGTAGTAAAGGGACCTAACATTTAATATGTACATTAATATATTTTATTTATGGTTGGGAATGAATTTTGTTTTCACTTTTTTAATTATATATCAACTTTATGTTAAAACATAAAGAAATTACACCTCTTCTCTAATAAAATTATGTTTTCTTTAATAAATAAATAAATTAATTTTTATAAAAGAAATAATAAATAAACATTTAATAAAAAATATAACACATTAATATTTTTTAAATTCAAACTTACTATTTAAAAATAAAATCCATCATAATTTATATAAAAAATGATATTTAAATACTTATTTGTTTAAGATAGTTTTTATTGTATTAACATATGTCAATTCATTCTGTTTTGGAATGTATATATTTTGTTTATTTATTTTTATTTTTATTTAATTTTATATTATAAATTGAGAATGAAAAGGTGAGCTACCCTATAAGGAGGAGTTATAGTAGCTCTCAACACTTAAATAGAAGAGGAAAATAACTTAGAGGCAAATCTTATGCAAGATGAGAGGCAATGGCTTTGAGAAGGGAAGAGGGCTTTGGTCAAAGCAAATAATACAAATAACCACCTTTAAAAATTTGAAAGCAAATATAAGAGTTTTAAAACAAGGTAAAATTAAAGGAATTTCAACATATCTCCTTGGAAGGTCAACTCCATTATATATCATAGTTTAAATCTCTAGAGGTCCAAGTGCATTATTCAGTTAGGGTGGAATACATTTGTTAAGAACTTGCACATATTCACTATAATATTTTATAAAATAATGTTTGGGGAAACTCAAACATTACCATCAATAGAGGCACCTTCCCTTGCTCAACCAAAATACCATTTTTTAGAGCCTAGTGCCCATGAATATGTACCCCAACTTCATATTATCCAATCAGCCACAATTGAGGAGGACGTAGAAGAATTCAGTTTGTCACTAGATGAAAAATAGAAAAGGGGAATTAAGACCAAGGAAATACCTATTAACCCTTGTCCAAAGGAAAAGGTAGCAGATCATCCAATGTCAACTCTACCATGGGAATAAGTTGGACAAGCATCCTAGTCTTAAGTTCTACTAACTTCTTATTATACTTCTCTCATTATATTTTTATAAGGTAAACATTCCACAACTGCCCTTATTCAAGATGAAGAAGGAACTAAGGGCGAGGGAGATGTTGGAATGGAGAATTGACTCAATCATCTAAACCAACAAGTTTGAAAATCTTACGAAACTCTTTATAATATGAAAGTTCTTTGACAAAAAAGTGAAGTTAGAATTCTATGTTGGGTCAATAGATTAAGTATTTAAGGTATTTAGTTTAGTATAACTACCTAGAGTCTAGTATAAATACAAGATAGAATGAAAATCACTTGTGGATTAATACAATGAGTGCTTGGGATGGATACCACTACTTTTGTTCTCTCTTTGCTCTATCTGATGTGTTGCATGTCTCTCTTTACTTAAAATGTTCTTGATATATGGATATGCTAGTAACAATATGTACATTTCCTTAGATTTCAACAACCCCTTATGATCCAGGTGGATATTGGTGGCCACCTGCCAAGTCCATCTGGACCCCCATCATTGTCTCTTTCAGCATTTTCAGTTTCCTTAATTGTAGCACAACTTACTATTTTTAGCAGTTTTTTCGGGTCCTGAACTTCCGGAGCCGTTGAGGCCCTAAACTACGTTTTTTGGCCGGATCCGGGGGCAACACGGGTCCATGGAAACAAGGACCGGTGTTGCCTGTTTCCAACAATGTAGTTCTTGGATAGATCTTTCTAACGAGCTATCATACGCTGTCAAAACGGAGATCGCTATGCCAAAGTTACGACCCCGGGAAATTGATGCTACCAATTTACCCAAAAACGGGGCCCACAATTTGGCGTTTCATCTTCTAAGGGTCAGTTTTGGAATGTGAAGGGTTTTCCATTGTTTCTCAATAATAAATAGGCCTTCGAGCCTCATTGTAACGGAAGTTCGGACAGTTCAGAGACATGTAGCCGCACATCTCTTCTCAGAGATAAGCTACCATCGTCCTAACTGGTTTATTTCCAATTCTGGTTGTAAGCATATTTCGGTATTTTCCATTAATGAAATGAAGTGTTATTTCCGCTGCATCTCTTTATTTATGGTTATCACATCTCTGTATTTATGGTTATCTCTGTAAGCTATTGCGTTCCTATTTAAATCCGGATTAGTGGTATCAGAGCGGTCTGCTTTTTCTCGGGTTTTCTTTGCATTTCCCCGACAAGGTCAGGATATAAGGAGTTAGGGCTTGAACTGGTCGAACCTTTGCAAGACCAGCCTCGAAAATCCCAATGGCCTCCAATGGCGGATGAGAAGAAAGACGAGGGGGCAGGAGATCCCATCAAAATCTTGCTCGAAGAAGCCCTCGAGCGATAACGGAACACGATGATGGACAGTTTTGCGCAGATCCTTCAACGGCTACCTAGAGGTGACGCATCGGCTTCCAGCAGCGACTCTGGAAACGCCACGCCCTTTAAGGTACAAGTTAATTTTGAAATCCCCATCTTCGAGGGCAAAATAGACGCAGATGCCGTAGATAAATGGTTAAATCTGCTAGATGGGTATTTCTCTGTTCATGAATTTTCAAGTCGGGAAAAGATTGTTTTCGCTCTTCTCAAAGCAGCCCCCCACGTCAAGACTGGTGGGAAACCTACTGCGAGCAGAAGGATGAAAGTACAGGCTCATTATT
>APFE031440266.1:13279-25231 GCA_000404065.3 Pinus taeda
TCTCTTCTCAGAGATAAGCTACCATCGTCCTAACTGGTTTATTTCCAATTCTGGTTGTAAGCATATTTCAGTATTTTCCATTAATGAAATGAAGTGTTATTTCCGCTGCATCTCTTTATTTATGGTTATCGCATCTTTGTATTTATGGCTATCTCTGTAAGCTATTGCGTTCCTATTTAAATCCGGATCACCTTATGTGGTTTTCATTGCAACTCATTTCTTTCTTAGATATATTAGTTAATATATTTGGATCTACATTTATTTCTTTCCTTTGTATTTTATAATTTCCATTTATGTAATTTGAATTCTTAAATTTTTTTACTTACAAAAGTGTGGGTTCCATGTAGAAGCTAGGTGTTGAAGATTGAAGAATTAAAGTGCTTGTCAAGGTATGATATGCCTATTTGAATTCTTCTAATCCAAAAAATGACTATGATCGGTGCTTGTAAAGTGCTCTTTAAACATGTTGAGTTTGTTTTCATTAATGTTAAGGTCAGGGGAGTTCTTAGTGGATATATGACTATTAAAGTCAGGAGGAGTCCTCAACGGAGGCCATGAATGAAATTTGGTGCAAATCTTAGAAATTTAGTAAGAGCTTAGAAATTAGTTGTGTAATTAACAAAAGTGATATTCAAATTGGTGCAAAGAGATTGACAATCAGTTTGTGGAAAGATTGGCAAGTTGGAAAGAAGTGCTCAAGTGTACAAGGATTCTATGGGTTTCCATCAATGATAAATGGTGGCATTGTTGACTGCATTTCTATTGATGTCAAGGTTATGAGAAGTTGCCATTGGATATGTGACTGTTAAAGTCAAGGGGATTCCCCAACAGAGGCCATAAATGAAATTTAGTGTTTCCCTCAAACGGAAATTTGGTGATTTTTTCTTGAATGAAATTTGGTGTTTTCATGATGCACCTACATGGGATGATAAAACTTATGTAGGAGAAGGCCAAGTAGGGTGATGGGAGTTTTTTTATGGAATTCTTGCATATGAATTAAATGAAACTTAGTATTTCACAACCCACAAACCTAATGTTTCTATGACAATTAATCATCAAAATATCAGCAACCTAGATCTATACCAAGAATGCATATCAATGACTCATATTAATATCATACCTGCAACATGCATAGAGGTTAAAGTATGCTTGTGTGCATGATGGATCCAAAAATTGAGAATGTCTCGATCCAATGGCAAAAATCCATATCGAGCTCACACATGTGTGGTAGTTAAGGAAAGGAGTGCACCTGATCCAATATCTAGTATGATGTGGAAGTTCTATTTCATGGCACTTCCTTGTGGATGACATGTGTAGATTCATTGATGTCACAATAATAGTAAGTGACATGTGGTAGGAATAAATGGAAATTTTGGCTATCTAATTAGATGATTGGCAAGTGACACATAGAAAATACATGTTATCACCCATACACATGCCAATATATGATTGGTTAAAGAAGATGAAAAGGTGTGGGACTTGGTAGGTGATGCAGAAATGGTGGGTCCTCTACTGGGGTTCTAGCTCACCGCTAATTGGAGTGAAATTATGTATAAAATTCCAAGGCTCATACCTAGTATGAGTTGGAAGAGAGAACATGAAAGAGATTACTTGGCAAAAGGAGCACATGGCTTCATATGATTGGTCCACTATGGATTGACATGGAAAGCTCGAAGGTCTGAGGACTTGTGGTAGAACCATGTTTGGAAAGGTTTTCATATGCATTTTTATTTGGATAAAATGTATAAAAGCCAACATTTTGCACCAAAGTTAGCATATCTAGGAGCTCAACCCTTGTGGGGCCATACTAGGCTATCAGATACTAGGAGGTTGAAATAAACATGGAGTAGAGCAGTCCTATTTGCAGTAGTTCAATGGAAGGAAAAGTTGTCTTTAGATGCAGTGAAAGAGTTTGTCTATTAAAGATTTGATATATTGTTATTGGTATGTTGTGACTAGAGTATAATGGAGCCCTATGATTAGGCCAAGGTCACAATGCAAGGTCACGAGGGTCTAACATATAACACTCATAGCTAAGGATTTGGGACAATATCCAACATGGAGACTAAGTCATAGTCACAAGCCATGGTCATGAACACTCATTCGTCTAGAAATTGGAGATGAGGGATTTAAAGAATCCTCAATATACAATGAATAAGCATGTAGTCATAGTGTGAGGTTACAAGAAGTGAAATTATAGCACCCAAGGGCTATGAGACTATGAGCATAATTTATATTTGGTATGTGAAGGAGAAGGTCATGAACCTTAGTCACAAACGATTATTAAGGGATAACCATCACCCATCGGGAGATGTAAAGAACTAAAGGTTTTGGTATTTGAAATTCTCGGTATATTAGACTCCTGGTCATGAACACAAGAATATGTAACATATGTGAAGCACAAGCAATAAAAGTTTGGACAAAAGGGAGCTAAAACACAAATAAGTGTGAGGGTAGGAAACGGTGCTAGGGAACTAGATTAAAAATGAATTAAAGTCTCTCACACCATATATAAATATGAATGTGTTGTTAAAGAACCAGTGCGATAGAACATGTGTTATCTAAAAGCATAGTGAGATCAGAGAGCTCATGTGAGATTTGAGAGAGTGCACATGCGTAAAGTAAGTGTATACATGAACATAATATGTGCAGGCGAAAGTTGAAAATCTTAGATCTATGCCAGTGAAGAGTGTACAGAGAAAAGTGCAGCACTATGCAATATGCTAGATGACTGCAAGTGAATCAGGATGAGCATATCACAACTAGAGAAGAAAAGAAAGAAGGAGATTATGATTCAATAATTCTGAATGTATGAGAATTAAAGAAAGTTCCTCTAGGTCCAATATGAAAATGTGATGAAATAGAGATCTAAGAGGAAAAATAGATTGTATTAGTAGATCCAAAAGGGATTGGTGTCTCTAGCAAGTTATTGCTTGCAAATTTGAAGGGATTGGTGTCCCTAACAAGTTGGTGCTTACAAATATGAGGGATTGGTGTCTCCTACAAGTTGGTGCTTACAAATATAAGGTGATTGGTGTCTCCTATATGTTGGTTCCTGCAAAGAATATAAAAATATGTTGGTTCCTACTTAAATCAAATAACTAAAAGAAGTTTTTTTGTTTTCTCCCAAATGGGTTTCCATGTATTTCCTATGTTCAATTCTCTCATGTGTCTAGTGTATTTTATTATGCTCAAATGTTTTAAATAGTGTAAAGTTGTATTATATTGATTCAATCATCTCTCTCAATATACTTTTGACAAAGGCCCATTGATCAAATAAAATATTTATAGTATTTTAATTTATGTTGCTACAAATGTTTCCTTAGGTATCATATACTATGAATGATCTTATCCCATACATAGAGTGTCTGCATATCACAAGATTACATACCTCATATTGATAATTAAAATGTAACAATATTTATACATATAAATTCATTTATTCCCTTCACATCTTTCCCCAAGGGAAGCTTCTCTCCCAAGCATTAGGATCATTGTAGGTTTTCCTCTCCTTTCGTTTCAATGATATATACATTTAAAATATTATTTACATCACGATAAACTATAATATGATATCCATGGTGGTTATCCATCGTAATACTATTAATTACATTTAAAAATATAATTAATTAATAAGGGACCTTACAAGGACTCCTTTACACAAAGAAAGAACTTTCTTAGCAGTCATATGACAAAATTCCATCTTAATAGTCACATATATTATCATTGACGAAAAGTGTCTTAACTTTCTAGGATGTCCATCTATAGGAAATGGATGATATCTTCAAGCACATGCCTTAACTTTTATATGAATAACGAGGAAAAGCCTCATTTCTCAAGCTCAAGAAATGGATCATATAGGCTCTAGTGTTTTCATAAGCAATGTCATAATTGAAATGGACTATTCCAAACCATACATACAAAATATATGGAATAATTAGGACAACAAGTTCATCTTTTTACTTGATTCCATTCAATCCTTAATTGTTGTATCCAATGCTCTATCTCCAACCTATGTAAATACAAAAGTTTTGATGACCCTCACTTTGGTGTTGATCTCTCCCCAAATTAAGCCTTATGTCTAAACCATATATTTGATACCATTTTATAACAAACCCAACCCCCTAAACCCTAATTAGGCTATTTGGGTAATTAATATTTCCAATTAATCATCTTTTCTTTCTACAACTTTGATGTCACTTATAAACACACGAGCTCCTTTTTCTTGCTAAGATATTTTTGACGACTATACTCAAGCTCTTGTTCAAGCTTAGGGTACAAATTTATATCATGTGAAAGATATTTACCTTCTTAACTTGATAATGTCACCATGCCTACTTGACATTGGACCCTATGTGGCATTATGGAATGACACGTCAAAGATTATACACGACACATCACAACTTGTATATACGTCTCACTTCTTTCAAGAAATTCTTCTCTTTGGTGTATCACACTAACTTATTTTCATGCAATATGGCTTATTTCATTCCACAAATTTTTCATCTTGTGATTTGTTTTTCCTCTAAAGTTTAATCTCCCAAAACCTTCTCCTCCATGACATATCACAACTCCCACAAATTTATCGTCTATGATGTGCTGCACCATAAAACTTTATGGTGTGATGTATAACATTTGTAAAAATATTCCTTCCCACAATAAAGGAATTCAATGTCTTTCCCAACTCATATTGTCACACAAAGTTTTCTTTCATTGTGAAAAGGATGATCTTCACCTTTATCACATCACCACAAAACATGTTCCAATATATTGCACATTATATTTTATGGCACAATATCACATCACATGAAAGTTTCATTTCTCATGTTGAAGAGAACTCCCCTTTTCTTGGGAATATTTCTGTATTGCATGAATATTTTCTTCATGAAATACATGTGTTGCATGAAGATTTTCTTTGTGCTATATGCAAAATCCTCCAATTCTTCGTCCATCTCATTTCTTTCTTTTTGCCTTTATTTCCTAATTTCCTATCCTATATTGAGCCATTTCATTTGTCCATATTGTGGTGTATCATAACCTAAAAACTTACGGTGTGTTGCATTGCACTATAGAAAAATATTTTTCATGTAATGCGATGATCCTTGAACCTTTTTTACTTTCATCTCTGTCGAAGCCATTATATCACACACAAAAAAATTGTATGCAATATGGG
This sequence comes from Pinus taeda, assembly GCA_000404065.3. Classification (NCBI taxonomy): domain Eukaryota; kingdom Viridiplantae; phylum Streptophyta; class Pinopsida; order Pinales; family Pinaceae; genus Pinus; species Pinus taeda. The sequence goes on from APFE031440266.1 coordinate 18,453, forward strand.
CTATATTCCATGAAAATAATTTTCATCTAACACACTACATCACATGAAAATAAACTTCATGCAATACACAATATTGCCCAAAAAGGATTTCGAGAAAATCTCTAACCCTTTCCCATTAAATTTCACTCATGCTTTCAAAGTGAAAACTTTTTCATAGGCCAAAGCTACTAAGACTTACAAGGAAACACTTGCCAAGTCTATACTAAGTTAATAGGAGTCTTCTCCACTCAATTAAGGTTTGTTGGCTAAATCCTACACTATCAACCCCTTCATAAGCAAGTCTTAGAAGTTAAGGGTATTAAGATCCAAGATACTACATATCTTATTTAATTATATTTATTATGTGGTGTTAAGTTAAAATAAGATATATAAATTTTTTTAAAGAAAAGTACTCCCTTTCTGTCCAATTTTCTTTTGATTAATGTACAGGGAATACTTTGTTATTCCCAAAATTATTTAAGTCTAGAGTTTTCTTTTGAGCAAAAAAAAATATTTTAGCGTAGGGTCTCTATCTTTGAATAGAGGATATTCTCACGCCTCCTCAAAAGCTAAGTCACTCAACCATTTAGCACCTGTTCATTTTAGGAATTGATTCCAAACCTTAGGTCTCTAATAAATAAGTAATTATCTCATTCCATAACATTTCTATTATCGTGATAATAATAATCAAATTGATAAGGATTAATTTTTAATTCTCGAAACATCTAAACTTATGCCATTCAAATTGAGTATCAAAACAACTAAGCATAAATTATTTAAACTTTAGACGATAACATGAATTGAGCTCATAACATTCGAATATTAAATATAATAACAACCTAAGCTTATATCAATCAAAAAATCATGTCATAACACTATTTTGAAGTATGGTATTAGTTTAGGTAAATAAACCTAATTCCTAAATGTAGTAATATAAAATTTACCCTTTTCTAGTTTTGATAGGTGGCTTAGGTTTTAATACTCATAATGAAGCCCTTATGCTCCCTCAAATTCCCTACTTGTGGTATCACGATCCTTATAGGTTCCGATGCTCACTTAGTTGTTGGCATTTTTTATTAACTAGAGTACACAATATTTACAACACTAACATATCCAAATCATCATGGTACCAAATTAAACATCCTTACCAAAACAACAATTAGTGTAGCTAATTACATATTTAATGAAGGAATCAAAATGGGGATGTAATTTTTTGCATTTTTTGGAATAAAAACAATTTAAAACAAATTTCCGTAATTAAAATATCTTGTATTTCTCTTCCATTTAGGACATTTAGGACATACAAAATGATGAAAATTAAGTTGCATGTATTTCTTATTCCAAATATCTAATGTCAAATACCAGTCACTAATAATTAAAACCTTCCATCATTCATAAAACTCAAACACTCATCTACTCATTATGAATTTGCAATAATAAAATAAATTCAAATTAAATTTATGTCAATAAAAATAGCTATTTATATCACTCCATCCAAGAGAATAACTACTTAAAATGGAAAACTAAATTATAGAAAATAACAACATAAAAATAAATATAATACGAAATAACTTTGCATAAAAGTTATATCCTTACCTAAAATAATGGTAAAAATATGGGTAAATTAATATGATATATATTTTAATTAGAAAAACTTAAAACTCTATACAAAATTATTTGACCCAATATTTTGCTATACCCATTCATTAAATCACAACCATATGCCAAAAACAATATATTGTTAAAAACATTCCACATGAATCTAAGTGCAATAAATGGTTGCATATACCAAATTGAGTTTGAGGAAATATCTATGAACAATGGAGTACTTAAATATTAAACAACAAAGTTGACGTCGTTGAGAAATCTTTCAAACCTTAATTACTTCATCCATATTGTATTCCCATCTCACCATTGATGCTAAATATACTCTAAACACAAAAAAAATAAACTAGCATTTGCACCAGATGTTGCAAAGGAAACGCTGTAAGGCATAAATTGAAGAAAGAAAATAGATCAAAAAAATACTTTGATAAAGAATAAGAATATATTGAACACTCAAATCAATGCCCCATTAACTGGAACCACTTAGTAGGCATTCCATACAAAATGGGCATATGATCCAAGAACATTGGTGCATAAGAGAGCCAACTAGTATTTCTATAACTCTGTTCTTGACATATTTAGGAACCTGCAATTTCATGGCAATCTCCAAATTATTCTCTAGAATAGAGGTGAACTAAAGTCCATATTTCTATATTCTAAAGAAGGAGGTCCTATCCCAGCTCAGTCAAGGGGTGACGACATCAGTTCAATGGTCAGGGTGGAAATCTGGGCAGAGTTATAGGCTCTTGGAATTGCCTGGAGGTGCAGAGGAAGAAAGAGACACAAAGAGAATCCTATAATTTGGGTGCAGAGAAAAGAGAGAACCACACAATTGGGCTACAGAGAAAGAAGTGAAGGAAATGGTAGTCATTGTGTGCATTTGTGTGTTGTTTTTATTGTCATTTTATCATAATGGGGTTTCAACTTCATAGGATAATTACCTTATAGACTGTGGATCAAAAAGTAACACAACAGTGGGTGGACGGATCTTCACTGCAGATACCCCCTCCTCATATTTGTCAATTGCCACCAATGAAGGCATCTTTGCTAACACTACAAATTCCACTCTACAGGTTCCTTCTGGTATCTATTTGACAGCTAGAGTATTTACTCAGAAGTCATCCTATACCTTCAGCATTGGGCACCAGGGCAGACAATGGGTACGTTTACATTTCTTTCCATTCTCTTATCAATGTACAATCTTACAAGTGCCATATTTTCAGTAGCCACCCAAGACGCTAGTCTATTGTACAATTTCCAAATCCATAATAGTTCAATTGTGATGAAGGAATATCTCATCAATGTAAATGAACAAACATTGGTCTTGACATTTATTCCCTCCAATAATTCCTTTGTGTTTGTCAATGCCATTGAAGTTGTTTTTGTGCCGAACACTCTTATTTCAGACATAGCTCAAGCTGTGTCCCTGCCTAATACTTACAGTGGTCTATCTAAGCATGCTTTTGAAACAATTTACAGACTTAATATGGGAGGACCATTGATTACCCCTGACAATGACACCCTTGGGAGACTTTGGGATCCTGATACAAGCTTCTTAGCTTCAAAATCGCTTACTAAGAGATAAGGTTCCATTTTTTCCTGATGTTGTCTGACATTGAAAGTTTTGGGCCGAAAATAATTCTGAGTAGACTTAGAAAGCTTTAAAATCGCATGAGTCTTCCAAAAAGACTTTTCCATAAATTCAGGGCTGCAAAACCTTTTTCATGCTGGTTCTTACATTCATTCTGATCTTGCATACTGTTTTTAAACATATCAATATTTATTGTATGCATACATTGCTTTTAGTCCATGAAAAATTAATTACAGTCCTACTCTGCTTTCATTTGCAAAGCCATCATTCCAGGACTTGATGTAATGGCCATTTGATGATGTGGTAGAAAGTTAGAAGAGCAGTGTTGACACTGTAGGTAGTGGTTATATGCGCTGGTTATAATGGAAAAATCTCACAGTAATGGTCTTGCATTTCTATAACTCTTTTCTTGACATATTTAGGAACCTGCAGTTTCATGGCAATATCCAAATTATTCTCTAGAATAGAGGTGAACTGAAGTCCATCTTCCTATATTCTAAAGATGGAGGTCTTATCCCAACTCGGTTAGGGGGTGACGACATCAGTTCAATGGTCAGGGTGGAAATATGGGCAGAGTTATAGGCTCTTGGAATTGCCTGGAGGTGCAGAGGAAGAAAGAGACACAAAGAGAATCCTATAATTTGGGTGCAGAGAAAAGAGAGAACCACACAATTGGGCTGCAGAGAAAGAAGTGAAGGAAATGGTAGGCATTGTGTGCATTTGTGTGTTGTTTTTATTGTCATTTTATCATAATGGGGTTTCAACTTCATAGGATAACTACCTTATAGATTGTGGATCAAAGAGTAACACAACAGTGGGTGGACGGATCTTCACTGCAGATACCCCCTCCTCATATATGTCAATTGCCACCAATGAAGGCATCTTTGCTAAGACTACAAATTCCAATCTACAGGTTCCTTCTGGTATCTATTTGACAGCTAGAGTATTTACTCAGAACTTGTAGCTCCAGTGCAAATGCAATTAAGAAGTGAAATCTAAAGAGGGGTATTTGCAACACAAATTTAATCAATCCATTTAATCACTAATGTTGTAAATAGATAGAAAGGAACCCTGATAAGTCGTAGCTCACAAAGTTATCAAGCTCCACATCAATCATATCCGTGAAAATGCTGTAAGTCTTTCTGTTTTGAGATATAGATGTTAGTTTGTAACAACCACTCTCAATCCACAGGACAAAACATAATTGTATCAGAAATTATACTTACCTCCTGTAAGAATTAGCAACCCCTTTTCTTTCTGGGCACTTGAAGGCCATGGACTCGAAGAAATCAAGCACAGATTCTCGAGGTCCTTGATAAACCACCTCTCCTTCAGAAATTAAGATGATGTCATCAAATAATTCATATGTTTCAGGGGCAGGCTGCAGAAGAGAGATCAACATTCTCACATCCATGAGATGGATAATTTGGCGAAAACACTTGATGATCTAGAAATTTGTAGCACTATCCAATCCAGTTGAAATTTCATCCATAAATAGAGCTCTTGCACGACTGACCAACATTTCTCCTGCACAGATCTTATCAAACAATCAAACGATCTTGCCCAATTTGTATAGCTACTCTGTTCTCATTCAAGGGTTGTGCCAGGGTGGAATGCTTCAGGAGGCAAGAAAATATACGCTTGAGATGTTGGGCTATGCGTGGAAGCCCAATGCTGCTACTTATGTCACTTTGGTTGATTCCTACTTGAAGGCACAAAAGGTTGATGAGATGTGGCACCTCTTGGTAAAGCTGAAGGAGAAGGGGTTCGTCGTCGTCGACAAAGCAGCTCAGTAGCACATGAAGAGCATGGGTCAGTTAAACAGGGGAGTCATGGATATGTTGTTTGGGCAGTATAAGTAGGTGATGTTGAAAGCTTAGGCTTGTAGTTGTACATCTCTCCGTTGCATTCTGGTATTCTTTGTCTTCTGGTAATAAACTCAAAAGGATTGATGTTCTTTGTTTGTTAGGGTTCTAACTGATTATGAGTCTTTTGTCATCTGTCTTGATAAAATGATACGGGTTCTCATTTAGCGTAGGATGAGGAGTGTCTGTGGTTTCATAATGTCCAAACAAAACATTCAAGTTTGATTTGTAATGACATTATGGACTTGTAACTCGTGTCTTTGCTTCATTTGTGAAAAATATATTCGATTTCAAGTTAGGCCTAGCATTTCAAGGTTCTGCTAGGATAGGGAATTTTCAGGAAAGCTACAACTCATTTGAATCAGCAAAACCTTTCTCTGCTCATGTAAGAAGGGGTAGCCTGAGCCTTGAATTCTAGACTTTGGTTCGCTAAGTTGGATGGTACGATGCAACTCTTTTGATTTTATTTTTTTGGTTGGTGATTGTCGTCGATATTTGTTGGGTCATCAGTCTGGGTAAAGTTGAAATGAGTTCCTTTTCGTGTAGGATGGCCAATCGTTGTGGTTTCATAATGGGAAAACCCAACAGCTTATAATTGCATTAAGGCTCTGGATGAATTATTGCCTTGTTTATTCCATGAAAAATAGCCATGCCTTGTTGATTTGGATCTATCTTGAGTAGCTCGGCCAATGGTACCCATTAAACCTGTAAATATTGTGGTGCCTTTTCATGAATCATGTGGCCTTTCTAAACTACCATTTAGAATGTGTTTTTATGCCTCATTAACCATAATCGTAATTATTCTCAATCACAACGTTTCGACCTTTCATTTGAAGTCCCTGTCCCTGTACTTACGAGTCAAACTTCAGGTATATGGAAAGACTTGATATCCGGTAGCCGTTTTTCCATCACCTTGCCTTATGATATAGGGCTGGTGGCTAATATTTTTTTCTAATATAGGCCTGGTGGCTAATCTTTTTATAATTGATGGTAGCAACAATCATTTCATAATTCCTCTTCCGACCACTTTCAGTTCGCTGAAAAAATTGTGTAAGAAATCAGTTCTCTAATATCCTTCCTACTGACATACTATCATGGAATGAGCTTACAGACCCAAATATTTCAAATACTACTCGAGACATTTGTGAATAAATCAGTCCTTAGAACAGTAAGGATGGCCACCGCCCATTACATATGATGGAAATTCCGGTTGTTAACAAATACAACTCTGCAACGAAGGCTTAATCTCTTTTGAAATTATGAATGTGAAAAATATGTCAGCGCTCTTGATATCCAGTAACCTTTTTTCTGACAGCTTTCCTTCTGATATAGTGCTGGTGGCTATTTTTTTTCTGAGATAGAACTAGCGGCTAATATTTATGTAATTTACGGTAGAAACAATCATTTCACAGGTCCTCTTCCATCCACCTTCGGTTTGTTGAACAAATTGTGTAACAAATTTCTTTGGCACTACTATATTCTGCAAATGCAAATTTTCATTGGTGCCAAGGAACTATTCTTACTTAGCCCACCAGTGGTAACTCTCTTCTTCTGGTATAAAACATTAAAACTATTTTAAATTTTATACTAACATAAACTATTTCAAATCTTATACAAACATAAAATTTGTAAACCACCTTTCTGTATAATAAAATTGTAATTAAGTTAAGGGAAAAAAAAAAAAAAAAAACTTACATTTTGTGTAATTTAATTAATTTTTATTAATTTCAAAATTTGAT
>APFE031440267.1:0-10225 GCA_000404065.3 Pinus taeda
CAATGGAAAACCCTAAACATCCAAAAACCTAACCCTAGAAGATGAAACGCCAAACTGTGGGCCCCATTTGGGTAAATTGGTACATCAACTTCCCGGAGTCATAACTTTGGCATACGATCTTCATTTGATGCGTACAATATCTCGTTACAAAGATCTATCCGAGAATTACAACTTTGGGAAGAGCAACATAGGTCCATGGACTGATGTTGCTCCCAGTTTTCCCAAAAAAACGTCGTTTAAGGCCTCAAAACGGATCCAGAAGTTTAGGACCCGAAAAACTGCTAAAAATAATAAACTGTGCTACAATTAAGGAAACTGAAAAACTGAAAGAAACAATGGTGGGAGTCCAAGTGGACTTAGCGGGTGGCCACCAATATCCACCTGGATCACAAAACCTGTTGTAAAAAACCTTCCTGTTGTTGCTGAAATTTATCCCAGAAATTTATACAGCCTCCCTCCTCTTTTGTTGGGTTGTATGACCTCCTAAAGTTGCCTCTAGAACTGCTATGTATGGCCCCTTTAAGAGTTGGGTTAATCTCCTTTTGCTGCTAGGACTGTTTCCTCTTTTCTCCTTTGGACTTTGCACACAGACTGATAATCCTTTATCACCATCCCACTTGTGTTTTTTAGCACTTGTGTATCACACTCGCTGTGAGTTTTCCTTCTCACTTGTGTTTTTCTAACACTTTATTTATCCTATTGTGTCTTTTCCTTGCACTTTATCTTTCTTTATAACATTGAATTGATGACCAAGTCTCCATAACCCTAATCTCTCAATGAGAATGATGGTTGAGATCAAATTCCAGTCAACAGTGGAGATTACATCTAAATCACTAATGTAAACACTTCACATTTTATCAGACGTTTTAATCAACTCGCTAATAAAAGACTCCTCACTTTAATAATTAACTTTAATTAATGTGAATCACAAAATAGAAACGACCTTTTTGGATGACTGCTACATGCCTGACATTAGACCTATGACGAAGTTATTGTCAGACAGTACAAACATCAAGACAATACCTCCTCCCCCGATGATCATGATGACACAACACTGGTCCAGCTAACCCTGAACCAAAGAACATGCAAAACTCTAAGGAAGAAGCTGTATAGTCAAGAAGATGAAAAAAACGAGGTAATTAGTGTAAAATAGTCAGTAAGCATATTTGTTTAATTGATTAATACATACGATGAAAAACGAGGATCAGAATATATTAGATTCAGCTCTGTTTTGTTTAAACTTTTTTTGCTAAAAACTTAGTGTCAAACTAAACAGATGCCAGGTTTCATTGGAATGTAAGCTTGTGACATATATCCAGCCAGCTATCAGTTTCCAAGCTAATGTAAATCATTGTTACTGGGAGAAAAACAGATAAACACTGGTCCAGCTAACCCTGAACCAAAGAACATGCAAAACTCTAAGGAAGAAGTTGTACAGTCAAGACGATGAAAAAAAACGAGGTAATTAGTGTAAAATAGTCAGTAAGCATATATGTTTAATTGATTAATGTATATGATGAAAAACGAGGATCAGAATGTATTTGATCCAGCTCTGTTTTGTTTAAACTCTTTTTGCCAAAAATTTATTGTCAAACTAAACAGATGCCAGGTTTCAGTGGAATGTAAGCTTGTGACATATATCCAGCCAGCTATCAGTTTCCAAGCTAATGTAAATCATGGTTCCTGTGAGAAAAACAGATAATCACGTACCTGATTTTATCTGATAGATATTTGTCATTTACAGTTCATGTCAGAGAATATGCACGGTGCATATTAATACAGCAATGCAGCAATATAAAAGTCCTATGAAATTTATTATAATCAAAATATGCGCATATGGTAGTTACACAAATAAGATATTGGGAACCATTTAATATTTCATAATTTTGTGATACAACTATGCTAGAAAATAACTTCTAACCATGGGTACTACTCACCAGTCCACAACATTTTTTCATGCATAGAAGAGAAATTTATTTCAGGATGGATCAATGTTCAATTTAGATTACTGCATGAGTCAATAACATACTTATTTTATCAATTGCAGCGACCATTTTCTGAAGTTCATCGGGGCAAATATCAGGGCAGTGAGTAAAGCCAAAATAAATCAATGTCCACTTTCCAGTAAAATCACGGTCTGTTACAGGTTTTCCTTCATGATTCACAAGATTAAACGGCCCACCAATAGCAGCTTTGCCTACCGAGGGCCCCTCTTTCACCTGTGCAGGTACATTCTTTATTTCTGAAAAGCACAAAGAGTGTAAATAACTCAGGTTTCACATAGACCATGATATGAAAGAAATTGCGTAGAACGAAATAAAGGAAAAATGATAAGTTAGGAACTCAAAATTCATAATAATCAGCACCTGTTCAACATTTATGACACTGACATTATGTGATACAGAAATTATAAATCATCCTATATAAAAGACTCCACAGTTATTGTTTCTGAAGCAGTACTACAAAGATCTGAAAGGATAAGAACATGGATTAGAGATGTAGGAGTTTCAGACTATGTACCGATTTTTGTTTGGAAAGAAGGATAGAAAATCCCAGCCCCTTTCAAGTTCAATTCCCATTGATTACACAATGAGGAATTTTCAACTTTAGCGAAGGATAAAGGGAGAATGTTTGGTACTAACTTTGAGGAGGCTAACATGTTTCAATTCTACCAAAATATGCGAAGAGTCAAGAAGGCAACCATAGTGTGGGCAAAGGAAAAATACAGTACATCTCAAAAGGTCAATGCCAAGGTAAAAGGAAGAAATTCAGACCTGTTTCCTAGAACCCCTTATGGTCTCTTCTCTAAAAAAGTATAAATAGAATTAAAGTCCTCAGAAGAAAGAAAGACATTTTTTGGGATGGGAGGTAAAAAGGAAGTTAAAGAGCAAAGCGGTATGGCTGTCTCAAGGTGATAAAAATACAAAATTCTTCCAGAAAAATGCTGAAGGGAGAAAGATCAGAAATACAATTTCCAGAAATTGCCAAGACAGATGGAAGCAAAGCCTCAAAGTTCATTGAAATTGCAGATCTGGGAGTAAGTTTTTTCAGTGACTTTTTCAAGATTCGGGAATAGTCAACACAGCTGAAATTATAAAACTTGCCGAAATTTTTCCAAGACTTACAGATCAGAAAGTTTATAAAGAATCAGGCGCTGATATCACAATGGAGAACTTAAAGAAGTTTTTTTTTTCCCTTACAGAAGGAGAAGAGCCCTGGTCCTGATAAATGGTCAATTGATTTTTGCAAGTTTTTTAATAAGTGGATAGTGTGGTTTTGTAATATACCTAGGGTATTATAGATCTGTTATCATAATGTAGTCAATTAATACTATATAATCATAGTCATGGGACAATTATTATGTAATGTAGCCATTAATGTGTAATAACGATAAATCATGCACTTTGCCAAGGACATGACTTATCACCCCCTATATGTGCTTATATGCACACCCATTATGTCGCAATTCAGTTTGTAAAAATTTCTCATTTCCCACCCCGGTTTTCAGTTTCACCTTATTTCTCCAAAATAGTTAAATGCCTTTTTCCATATCCATACATTCAACAACTGAAAAAATAAATTTCGCCGAAAACACAAATTCTGAAAAATTTAACAGAACGCTGGAAAATGCAGAAATAAAAATCAGCAGGTACAAACAACCATTTAACACATTTAAACACAGTGATTTTTGGTCGAGATGACCCTGGAAAAACCCCCTACAACTCTTGGGGAAAACCAGTTTGAGAGCTCTTTCTTATTTCTAAAAATGCTTTTTATAGTGAGAAATATTCAGCAAAAATCAGCAAGCAAACTTTTACAACTTATCTCGTTTTCCGTGCCTCGCAGCCAACTGGAAAATACTTGCAAACAGCAAAACAAGACAACGATAAATGCTCTATGGCCTCCTCGATTTTTGTGCCCACTTTCAGCTTTAAATGTTGTTCTACGGCCTACCTAGAAATGTGTGCCAAGCTGCCATAAATACGTTGTACGGACCTCGATTTGCGTGCAGAAAACCCAGCAATATGCTATACAGATTTGCCTCGATTTGCGTGCCAAAGTACAGCCACTTGCTATACAGCCTTCCTTGGAAAATGTGCTAGCAAACTGCTCCTCGATTTCTGTGCAAACAGCTGTACGGATTTCTAGAAAATCGTGCCAAAATCTGCCTTTCACTGTGTGCTAACTCCGCTGTACGGATTTGCTAAACCACTGCCTTGGAATGTGTTTCAAGCTGTTGTCTCCTTCTCCTCCCTGTCCAGAAATCTCCCTTGCTCTCTTGCTCTCCTTCTCTCAATCTGCTCATGAAAGAATGAATGACCTTTTCCTCCTTTTCCTCCTTTAATCTAACCTATGCTTTGGGGATCCTAAATCCAATGGCTGAATAGATGAGATCTAGGGCTGAGATTAAATCTCATTTAAATCTCACTTTCTTATTTTTTTAATTCACCCCACTTTAATAAAGACCCACTTAGTCATTTCTTCAAAGTCCTTTTTTCCTTTCTAATTTTACATTGACTTATTAAAGTCACTTTAAAATTAGACTTTAGTAACTTTATCACTTAAAGTCACTTTTAAATTAGATTTGACTTTATAAAAATTATAGTCACTTTAGGAGAAAAATTAAATTCCTTTTGGACACTTTTCCCTAGGCCAAAGATCAAAGCCTTAGGGAACCACCTGTCCTCCAGTACCAAATTTCAACACAGTTTTGTATCGGTAAAGATGACATGAGATAATTGCATTAAAATCCAACAAATGACTGCAAAAGTAAGTCAATAGGACTAGAAGATACATCTAGTTTGATATAATGTGGGAGTACAAAAGCAAATCTTAAGTAATAAATACTCAAATGAAGTAACCATCAGCTTTGCATCAATTGGTATCAGAGCAAGTTTGTCCTAGCCCGTGGTCCAGTGTTTTTTCTTAGTAGAAAGTTTTAGACTCATGACCCACTCTTCAAGAAATCGACTTCAACCTCCAACCTGTGGTCAAATTTATTTTGCACATAGAAAATAATTTCCAAGATCATTGCCCAAAACACTTTGACAGAAATTTTAAAACAGATAAAAGATCCAAGAGTTTTTAAGGTGCATGTAAAGAAGTGCCAGGTTAAACAAAGATTTCATGGTTGGCATAAGTAAATTTAATTGCCACGTGCATGCTACAAAAAGCTAATTAAAAAGGAATGTTTCCAAGTATTTTCGAAGAGCACATGAAAAAGTGTCGAGTCAAAAAAGTTTCCATAGTAGCACAAGTAAAGTTAATCCCCACATACATAAGAAGAAAAGGTAATTATATCAGAATTATCACAAGGTGTAAACTTCTATTTTGAAGGGTTTAAAAAAGAAAAGGAATTATTCCACTACCATGTAATACCAAGAAAAAGATATATTATTGTGTTAGTGTGTTTTGTTGGGAAGCATTACGACAAGATACTGAAAAGAGGTTTATATTCTTTTAAGAAGCTCAAGTCTCACATAAAAAGTAGCATATTCATTTCAAAGTGATATGCAAAGAAACAAATTTGCATCACAAAAAAAAAAAAAAAACTGGACGAACTAGCACAATATCAAGAGAGAAGCCCCAAGGGTAAGCTCAATTGGTCGAATTCCCATTGCTAAAGCACCTCACCAATGGGAGGTCACGAGATCAATTCTCCTCGATGCCTTGGCGGTTAGGCTATGTTAATAAGCCGAGGGGTGTGACCTTCAAGTGGATCTGCCTAGATATTTCCTCGGGGAAAAAATATCAAGAGAACAATTAAAAATTACAACTTGCAAATGATATAGACTAATATTTTAATGACTTAACTAAGAAAGATAATTATAACTTGAAAAATCATAACCAGAAGTTGACTACACAAATCGAAGAGTTAAAAGATCAGAAACAATGCATTCAATAGGAATTTCAATATCTCAAAAACTATGTTGCAGGAAACGTGGGGGGGAGGCCCGTTTCAGGCTGGAAACTGGGACGAAACGCGTTTCCGCGTTTGGTACGGCCGTGAAACGCGTTTCCGGTCGTACCACCATGTTTCCCGAAATGGAAATGTGGGTGGTACGGCCGGAAACGCGTTTCACGGCAGTACAGCCCATGTTTCCAAAAATTCATGTGTTTTTTTTTTGTGCACAAAACTACAGTGAGTCCAAGACATGCTTGAAGCCCACTAATGGCTATCCATACATGAATTCAGCATTATTCTGGCTGGAAAAGATACAGGAGCAAACAAATTTCTGTAATTAACCACTTGCCTGATTTTAAGACTCCAAAGACAAGTTGAACCAAATTTTATTGAGCCATCACACTGATCTAGTGTACAGTATGTGTAACTAAAAACTATCCTATAAGTTCAAAGCAGTGACCTTTTGTAATTTTGTTCATATTTAATATCTGTTCTTGTTGTGCACCTTAAACTCTCTGCAATATCTTTTCATGTTGTGCACCTTAAACTGTCTGCAAACCAATGACAGTGACATTTTCCAGATTTGTTATCAGCTGTAAACATGAATATACAAATGCTTAGTATAGGGTTCTAGGCCAAGATTTCCCAACAGGGTGCATGTAGAACCAATGTTTTTCCTTTTCCATGCATCAGTTGGGTATGTTTCATAGGTAAGGATGTAATTAGATATAATTGCACAATGTATAGGAATCTACATCATGTCAATACGAATTCTAATTCTATTCCTCAGACCAAAACCTAGTATGGACCATAGGATTGAATGATACTTAGAGTTCTTTCCATTAATGAAAAAAACATGCTTGTTTACAGTCACTTTATAAGAAAGCCAGGTATAAGAATTACTTGGTTTAATCCTAATGAGCAATGATGATGGACATGTTATGGTGCGGGAATCCCTCTTGTAGCCAAAGGTAGCCTTATAAGAGCTACCAAAAAACTTCCCTTGCCCATTCATGGAACAAATCACAAAACAGTTGCACGAAGGATCTCTAACTCTAAGTTTACTAAATACTCGTACTGCAAAGCAGATGGATCAGAATATGTACAAGAAGACAAAATTTCCAAACAATGGTCAACCCAAGATCAACTTTACTATCCAAATGGCTACAAAGTTAACTTCAATTCAATGTTCCATAGAAACATGGAGATGTTCTTGTACAAAACAGTTATGTGATATATACACACTCTTTTTTGTGAACATACTCTATTTTAAGAAGCAAAGCCTATCTAATTTATAATGTATCATCAATGCTTTATGATTGCACATATTTATAATAATTTTAAAATATTTTTAATATATATATATATTCGCATTTCCCCGTTTCCTCAAATTTGGGGAGGTCGCGTTTCGTATCGCTTCCCGTTTCGGAAACTCGTTTCCGTTTCCCCGTTTCGTGCAACTTAAGTTATAACATAACACAATTGAGATTTGTATTCAAAAATTTTAAAAGCAGACTAAAAAATGATTTCATAAACAAAGTCACGTATGGTAACAACTTGCAAGTTCTCCATGGATCATAACATAATTAGAAAACCAAAAATAGACAATGTCTCCATGTGTAGTGTCATGTCTCATGCATCAACACAAGAATGCCAAGAATAAGCTCTTGAGGAGCTAGTGCCAACATCCATGGGCTCTTGAGGAACTAGTGCCAACATCCATGTGCTCAAACAACAACTGTGAGGAGGGTGTGTTTAGAGTTCCCATTTGAGAAATGGCAGACTGGAGGGATCCTATGTCTCCTCATCAAGCCAACTCAAATCATCAGTAGGCAACTCCTCCACAACCTATTCAAACTCTAGGATCAATGTCATCCAATGCAAATGGATCTAAATCCTTTGGACACATTTGTTTAGTTAGCAGCCAAAGGTTGTAATAGATGTAGACAAGTTTCTACAACCGCTCATGCTCCAACCTGTTACGCTTTTTTCTATGGATGTGCTCAAACACTGACCAAATGCACTCACATCCTGAAACGCTGCAAGGCTGGGTTAGCACTATGATTGCAAATTCTTGCAATTCTAGTGGCTCGGTGCCACAATCTATCTACCAATTGGCTATAAAAAAACAACAAAAATGTTTAGAGTGTTGCAAATTGCAATGCCATACTTAAAAGAATTCATAGAATTTGAAAATTGAATCTTACATGCCATTTTCTTGTCCCTGAGCCGTATAGTTGAGCTAAATCCAAACATGCTAGATGATTCCTTGTACATGCCTCACTGCAAATGGATTTTGCCTTAACTTTCTTGGCTTGGGAACATCCTCTCAATGCATATTATTACACCTCTCATCACCTCGGGATCTTTTTGAATATTAGACCCCTCATTATAGAATATGATTCAATTTAGATATGCTCCTACTGCATGCAACGGTGAATGTAGCTGCCTATCCCACCTGGAATCGATAATTTCCCATATAGAGAGATATTTAGATAAATCTCCCCTATAAAAATCCTTGATGGCCTCTTTGGCCCTGTCCATGCCCTCATAAATGCAGCCCATTGGAGGCTTGTCTCCATGCATGATCCTCAAGACTTTCACAAAGGGCTCGGTTAAGCTAGCAATCTCAGTGACTTTCTCCCACAAGTCCTCTTTAAAAACGGACACCTTCACAGCCATGGCATTTGGTATTGTGTAATCTTTCCAAAATAGCCATTGTTGGCCACAAAACATCCGCCTCAAAGCTTGGTACTCATTCAAAAGGCTTTGGAGGGAGAGGAAGTTAGTGGAAAATCGTGTGACAGCATGCCGACTGAGCTCACCCTCTATGAATTCTCTCATAAGACTCAGCACCCAAGCATGGTCATAAATGTACTTAGCTATTTGTTTGCACTCTACAACAACATCTTGCACCCATGGCAACTTTCTGATGTCCTCTATAATCAAGTCTATGCAATGGATAGCACATGGTCTCCAAAAAATGGTAGGATATTTTTTTGTTAGCATTCTTCCAGCTGCCACACAACTTGCAGCATTGGCTGTGGTTACTTGGACAACATTTTTTACCCCAACTCCCTCCACAACCTCTGACAACAATGTAAAAATCAAATTTTCATCCTTTACATGTTAAGATGCATTAATGATCTTTACGAACATGGTTCCTTTAAAGCAAGCGACAATAAAGTTGATGATTGTTCTACCCCTCTGACTTGTCCACCCATCTGACATAATTGTGCACCCAGTGGTCTTCCATGAGTTTTTAATGCTGTCCAACTGTGCCTTGACAGATTCAAACACATCACTAAGGTCTTTCTCCCTAAGTGAATCATAGGAAGGTGCTTTGTAGCCAAGGCCAACACATGCAATTGCATCTATCATGGAATGAAAGAGGGGTAACTTTATATAGTTAAATGGGCAGCTATCATGATACCAAAACCTCCTCACTGCCAAATCTGCCTCCTTTTTTTTCATTAAAACTTTCCAAGCTTAGCTGAGATTCCAAATCAGTGCGAGGAAGCAAGAAAGGAGATATTATATGACATGCATTTCATACAACATTTGATGGTGCAGAACCCGTAGGAACATGCTGTCCCTGTGACTATGTCTGAGATGCACCCATTGTTGCAGCCTCACACTTCATTCTTGCTCTCTTAGCATGCTGTCCCTGAATGGCATCCAAATTAGCTTGTATTTGGATTGCCACTTCCGAAGGGAAAAGCTCGCAAATTACTGCATCTCTACCCAATATCCTAGCCAGGTGGTATTTCAATTTATTTATGCCCCTAGACACCATAGTGGGACAAAAGTTGCACTTGACTCTCACATCAGAATTGGGATCTTCACAGATACCATATTCCCAGGTTTCATCAAGAGGCCTTCTAGACTTGGATTTAGCCTTAGGAGCCAGAATTGGGATCTTCACAGGTACCATATTCCCAGGCTTCATCAAGAGGCCTTCTAGACTGGATTTTGCCTTAGGAGCCATGGAATTATGGATCAAGAATCAAGATGACAATCTGATTTCAAACAAAAATTATATTAAAAAAAAAATTGCAGAGGCCTGCAATAAAAAAGAGGGCTGCAGAGGCTTGTGATAGCCACAATGTGCAGCCACACTCTGGCTGTTACAGGCCTCTGTGGGCCTATCTCAAGGCCACAAAAAGCCTGCAACAACCCTTCTGCCTGGACAGAAGTCCTGTTGCATGCCTTTTTAAATGGTGATTAATTAGAATTTTAAATTAAATTTTTATTTTTATTTTTTTTTATTTAATTTGGTATGATTTGGCCTGCAAAGCCTGTAATAGGCCGAATCATACC
>APFE031440276.1:0-53654 GCA_000404065.3 Pinus taeda
AGCCACCTTACAAAGGAACCTCCTAAAAGGTCCTGGGACTCCAATCACATAGCGCTGAAGCCGACGAGGAATGTCGTCTATGCTCGTCTCAGGAATATCCCCTGTTAGGCGCTCTAGGTGACTCTCCAACTCAGCCAAGGTCTCTGCTGACTTGTCCTGTGGGGCTGGAGCTGGTGCAAGTGGTTGCCTTCTCTCGAAAGGCCGGAGAGCGGCTGGTCGCTGTGGACCCACATCTGCATTTCAAAACATTATTACTATCAGTTTTGAGACGATATAAAAATAAATAAAAATTAGCATTAGGAAAAGTTGAAAATGATTACCTGAGTCATCCCACTGCTCTCCTGGAGGAAGAGCCATGTATGGGTCGCCACGAAAATCAATCTCAATATATGGAAAGTCCTGGATATAAAAGACGTGATGTTCTAACCACTGGAAGAACTCAGGTTTGAATCGGATGACCTCGATTCCCTCGTCAGGATGACGGGCCATAACTGCAACCCATCGCATCAATCTAGGCTCTCGGGGATGCCCAGCTACAACTGTGAGGTGTTGTGGGATGAGCATAGGAATCCGCTCCAGGCCAAAGCTGACGACTATAGCACCATATCCAAAAGTATTTAGCCATCCGTTCTTGGCCCTGGTCAATTGGCCCTTCACATTGGCCAACACAACATCGCACCAGTTGAAAACGGTGCCCTGAAAGCAGTCGACTGCCATCCGCATCTGGGATCCGGTGGCAATGTGTAAAGCAGCAGCCCCGCAAATTCAAGTAACAGTGAATGCAATTACTTTCAGTTCAGGAAGGGTTATGTATTTGATATCTATCCCTCTGTCTCAAGACTGCCTGTTGCAGTACTCTAGTCGAAGGCTATCGACGGACAGGCCACCCGCCCTAGCCCCAAACAGGGTCAAATCAACGCCTCTCTTAGGTAAACCGGTCAAAAAATATATGTCCACCAGCTCAATCCCGAGCTGGTGGCCACCAATCAAGAAGCACTTGTCCTAAACGCTCCGCCTGTCAACCATCCACTGCAAAAAGTCCACTTGAGCCCTCATGCCAGGAATGGCCCAGTATTTGTACAGTTCGCACGCCCTCAATGCATCAAGCGAAGGTTGATGATTCCATGCGGCTGCATCCACATCCTCGTGCTCGTGTTCTCTCCAATCTAGCATGATGTACTCCCTACATCAAGCCAAAAGAACAATTAGCATGCTAGAAAAGTTTTTCTTTGGTCCAATTTTGAGAATTTTTGGTTGAAAACCCTTGCGCCGGGGTACGCACCCTGCCATTAGACACAGTGTGTGGGACCGTACTTTGTCTAAAGGGAAGGTGCAGACCCCGACCTTTTTCCCAATGGAGAAAAAGTCGGGGTCCGCAGGTTCGCAGTGGTGGACCTGCGTACCCCGAGCGCGGGTTTTTCGCCCAAAAACCCTCCTAAAAAATCAAACAAATAAATAAAATGAAAAACTAAATGGATGAAAAACAAGAGGAGGATGATGTGGATTACCTGGTGAAGATGGCGTCCGATTCCAACGGTTGGATTCTCCGCAATCCTCTCAGGAATTTTTTAGAGCAAAAGCATTATTTCCTCTCCAAATCACAAATGGTAAAAATGAATTGTACAAACCCCTTTTATAAGTTTTTTGAGTAAATAAATTTCAAATTTGTTTATGTTTCACTTTAAAAAGGTATTATTTCGACATTTTTATCCCTTTCAAGCAGATATGAGTAATGTTTGTGTTTTTGTGCAAGATAACAGGATTATTCAGGCAAAATCGATCATTTTTCAACCAGAGTCACCTTTTAAGCCCTTTTCTGACTCCTAAAACATGAAAAGATTTCTGAGTTTCTCTTTTAAACTCGTTAAAACGGAATTAAAAGACGGTCGATTTACATCTCTTTTTCGACCGTACAAACATAAAAAGATCGCTGGATTTTTGTCGTTTCAAATCCGATATTGGTTATAAAACGACGTGTCTTTGGTCGCTTTTTTACTTTTTCAGATCAAAGACACTAATAACGAAAAGTACTCCTTGGTCGTAAAAGATCAAGTGGTTCTCTCAAGTATTATTTTATACTTTTTTGGGCTTGGGAGACACAAATTTACGAAAAAGGTCAAACCTGGAGTCTTCTTAAGTTTTTTCAGACTCTCTAAAAATGAAAAATGCCGAGTTTCTCCTATACTAGACTCGTTAAATTTCGACAGTAAAGGACCTCCATTACAAACAGGAATGAACCACTCCTTCTTAGGGTTCGCATCTAAACTAAGTTGGACTCACCCGAAGGGTGAGCTTATAATCAAGCATATGTTATCCTCCTCAAGCTTGTAAAAAATAAAGAGGTACTTACCAGAAATGGTGGGGGAAAAGAGAGAAAAGTGAGTCTGTTTGTCATACTTTATAACCACTCTTGAACACAACACTTTCATTCACCTGGGTTGGGAAATCCTTTACCTAACATTTGATCGAACCATATTGAAAGTCTTCATCTGGTTTCTGGGTATTAACTTTGGGTCAATCATCACCAAACCGTCTGTCGTGTCGTTATGTGTTTAAGAGCTCAGTACAAATAAGCCATTCATCTGCAAAATGTCTGTCATCCATCTTGACCATCCCTGAGTCAGTCCTTGCAACTAAATTTCTTCAACTTGATCTATGATTTCGTGTCATGAGCTTGCTTACAACGGATCGCTTTCTATTGACTTCGACTCATTATCTAGAAAGATGATCTAGGAATCATCGGTACCTTGAAATCTGCATGCCTCAATGGCAGGTTTCTCGCCTTTGACGACAGTTTACATCATCGACTTTCGATCAAAGGATTCTGTGACATGTTCGACATCAACACATCTTATCACATTTCATGGATTGTGACGAGTACTTTGAGAGCCATTGTCATTATTGGTGGTTTCTCTCATGTTTGTTAACAGTTTACATCATTGACTGGTAATCAAGCGGTTTCTACCATGTTCGACTTCGACACATTCAATCTCATGGATAGAATCGTACTATTCGGGACGTAGAAATGAAGACCCTGGATCTAGTTTCCACCATCCAGGTTGCGAGGAATTTTGTATTCATTATATTATGGACTATTCATAAACAGATGGTTGCATCCATACTGTGTCCACATGTGTCTATACTTATGATGTGTTATGATATTTCCTATATCAGAGCAGTAGTTAGTCTCCTAGTCAGTTAGTCTGCTAGTCCGTTTTCAGTCTCTTAGTCAGTTTTTATCTGAGTATGGGAATGCCTACCTCAGCGATGATATGATCTCATATATATATTTTGCATTGAATGTTTTTACAAGTTCCAACTGAGCTCTCCACAAGATGATCCTCGAAATGATAAAGCACTTCACTCTTCCTATATGAAAAATGAAAAATCCTCATATACTACAGACTTCGCACTTTAGGGGGCAATCTGTTACAAAAAAATATCGTCACCTTGATTATTTGTAGTTGGTGTAGGCCTATCATCACCTATACCAGCTTCCTAAGCAAGTCTTAAACCTCAGCTCTTGAAAACAAGCTTGAGAAAAGAGAGAAAGACATCAAAAAAAGCAATATAACTCTAGTTCCGCACTTTCTCTTACTTTTGCCTGCGGGCCCGCACCTTTTGTTCAAGGTATCTGCGTACTTATACGCTCTGTATGTAAAGGGGAGGGTGTGTACCCCTGTAAAAGTCAAAAGGCACAATATTTATCTTAAAAAACTCATCTTGGGTTAATTCTAGAGTTTTCTAGAAGCATTTGTTACGTGGATTGTTCGCTCCAAGTGGTTCATGCATCCCATCATAGGAGGAACTAATCCCTTGTTGAGAGGAGCTATCCCTTTGAAGGAGGACTCTATCCCTTTGAAGGAGGAGCTGGTAACTGATCTCCATTGCACTATAAATTGAGGCATTGGGTCAGTGGCCAGGGAGGTTAGAAGCTGAACTTTTGAGGGTAAATGCTAGTGAAATCAAGACTTCCTATTTGAGCTTAAGAGGAGAGATCACATACCTTTTTGGCCCCATTAGGGAGTGAGTGAAGCTTGTCAAAGTAGAGGAGACTTCCTGTTGGACCCTGGAAGCAGCTTGTACAGCGTCAAGGCAAAGGTTGTAAGGTTCTTTTCTTTTGAATTGATACAATCAAGCTCATTTTTCTCAACAAGTATCTTATGCTATTTGTTTCATGGACTCCTTGACATTCATGTTAAATATGTTTTATGATATTGGATATTCAGGTGTTATTTAATTATTTGCCTTGTTTGTGCTTGCAGGTTTGCGACGAAGGAACTTACTTGGATCAAAGGAGCGAAGGCATCTCCGAACTTGCGTTGGACATGAGGTAGGCCCTTAAACACATTTGTTTGCCATTATTTATAAAGCGCATTTAGAGAAAGATAGTGTTTGGTTGGTTTGTTTGTCATTAGGTCTTCATTAGATTCTAGGAAGGTCTGTCTTGTCCGCAAGATCGACTGATTCCACGTGACAAGGAGTATGAGGAGACAGAAATAGATGGGCCTGAAAAAAATGATTCCCTACTCGAAAATGAGAGGAGGGTTGAGGATCTTCCTATGCAATCTCTTCAATACTCACAAGACCAAGTGGAAGGGGTTCACTATCGGGTCCAAGATATATAGTTTAGCATTGTATCTAAGACAATGGAAGAGAATGAGAAGGTCTTGAACTGATAGGCGTAGATGGTTGAGGTACCTCAAGTTGTATAACCTTAGGTTGATTTCTCTCTGAATCGGGAAAGTTTGGTTCAATAACCTGAGATAAAGATATTTCATGTGCTTTAGTTTCAGCTATGTTAGAGTCACCGGTGAATAGAGAGGAACTATCAGGCTCCATATTCACTAGAAAAGGTGATTCTAGTGGATCTATCTCAGATGGAGGACCAAAAGTAATAGCTCTTATAGTACTGGATTCAGTAGTCTATGTTTTCTTATGCTTCTGACAATTTCCAGGAGTTTCCTCTCATGGAAGAGGAGGCTTATTTTTCATTCGACATGCAAAACGAGGTAAAGGGTCTTTTTCTTCCACTTTGGATTAATAAATTTTAACAGTTAAAAAAAAATAGATCAAAGAGGGTAAACTAGGCATAAACATTTACAAAGAAACTGTGAAATCCAATATATAATTGTTGGGTGATTTAATTGTGAGTTAAATCCTTGTCCTTAAATTGTCAACTCGGGGTTCGTGAACTGATGAGGTATACATGTAGTATATGTACAAGGTGATTATTTCTTATAATAGATGAATCTAATGCAAGAAACTTGAAACTAATTACAAAGAAAATTAAATCAATCCAATCTAATCCAATCTAATCCAATCCAAACTATTGGGACAGGGTCCCCTACGGTAAATTTTGGGGCAAAAGCCCAAGTTTTTGTTATGTAAAGTGTAAAGTCTCTGCAAGATGTGGTCACAAATTGCATAGATAGTAAGTGTCATAAATGGATTTTCCCTTCTTTTATGTAGTTTGTGTCATCTTTTATAAATCTACCCATGGTCCACAAACCATGAGATTGTATAAAAATAAGATTCTTAGAGATTATAACTAATTGATAGTTGATGTTGATGAATGTAATATGCCATTCGAAGTAAAGCATGAATATTCTTAGAGTAGAAGAGAGGCTTTGCAACTATGTGCACAGAGGCCTAGAGTAGAGTCTGCAACTAAGTGCGCGGACCCTTGCAGCTGAGTCGGCAGGGTAGTCTTGAGTCTGTAAGAAAACTAGAAGTATCAATAAAGAGACTATTATGGAAATACCTATGTTTTGTCCATTTACTTCTATTAGGAATAAATGCATTTATGTTATGATGAATAATGGGTTTATGATTTAATATTGTATTGATGCACGATTCTACATGGTTTACATTGTTATATGAACACAAGTACTAATATCTGTTTACGCGAAGAATATATTAATACCTCTTAAAGATATCATATACTTAGGCTGATTTGGGTAAATACAGAACTAAGAGTAATTACAGAGGCATGTAAGCAGTTGATTCACCTATTTAGGGTCCGTGAAAGATGGTTGTACACCTTCATGAAGGTCTAGAGGCTGGTAAGAGGAAGTTATATTGATAAGCCTTAAGGGGTTATCGACTTGCACAAAGGAAGGTTTAGGGCATAAAACGACATCATGACCATCTCTAGCTATGGCAACTTGGTTCCAACATCCCCCCATACTTTTTTGGGTGATACTTCAGTCTGCGCTCCGCGGATTGATGCCGAAAGGGATAATAGTGTAGGGATTTGTTTGGCAAACTTAGCTCTGAACCTGGGTGAGGACCCACTAAGCCAATAAATTGTTCAGTTGCCATGACTGGGATCTGCATAAAGTTATGTGTGATGTCACATCACCAGAATCCAACAAAGAAAGAAATTGAAAGTTGGTTGGATAGAAAGATCCACGAATTCTCGGCGCAAGAAAACAAAAACCCGTGATTGACAAAAGAACAGTAGTTGGAAAAGTATCTGTACATAGAGATACACAAAATTTTCTTTTGTTCCTTCCTGATCGAGCTATATGACTGGATCACTAAACTAGCAGAGAAACAGGGAAGGTGGAGGCTTGATAGTCCCATAGTGTGGACCCCATAGTTAGTGTGAAGATTGGAAGCCTCTGAAGATAAGATTGCATGCGTCGTCAATCACTTGTTTGATCGTGTCCTTGGAGGGTTTATGATAGAATTTGTGGTCGATACCTCGGTCAGCTATAGCGAAGCAAAGCGATGCTTCTTCAAGGGACTACGAGGTAAGTATTTAAGATATTTGAATACTTGGATTAAGATGTTCTTGTGTGAAAAGCAAGTTATGCAATTACCTTGATTTTTGGAGCTACGCAAAGTGGAAAGTTATTCAGGGATACTAGGGGAACATGACCTGAATATATCCCGCTGATTAATCCTCCTCTTAGTGATGACAAAGGAGTAGTGCAAGCTTCTCTGCAGAGCACTGTCTAGTTAATAAGACAAGGGTTCTTTCAAATACCCCATCTACCCACACCACCTCCATCTTCACCTCCACCGCATACACCTTCGCTCACACTGCCACCACCTCCACCACCTTTCAATATGGAAAATACGGTGAAGTTTCCCATTCTAAAGGGCTTGGGAAATGAGCACTCAGACCAATTTTGGTTCGTTGTGAAGGGTGTGTGGCAAGCCCGAAACATTACAGATGATCAGATGAAGAAAGAAACGTTGGTTACTTCTTTACAGGATCACGTGCGCTAACATGGTACATTAAGTACTGTACTGATAACCTAATAGCTGCATTGGTAGACACTCAAAATGCATTAAATAAGGAATTCAATAGGCCCAAGTTTGAATCACAATCAATCATGGGATTCAAAGAGATCACAATGAAACTTGGAAAGACACCCTCGGAGTTCGATCAGAGACTGAAATGCAAGATCTGCGAAGCTAACATGAATCTTATAGATGGGCAACACTAAGAATGGTTTGTGGCTTCACTCTTGCCTCATTTAAGGGTTTCTTTATCACATCCAAAGATTGGGACCTAGGTGGAAGCCCTAGAGATTGCGATGAGATTGCATGAGACACTAATTAAGATGCTTCTTTGAGAGTTCAACAAATTCACGTGGAATTTCCGAATCTTTCCCTAGCGTTCCAAAGTATAAAGAAAGATAAAGCAGCATGGCCTAAGGTGTGTGAAGAAGTTTGGTGTTTGAAATGTAAGAGTTAAGGGCATGATAAGGATCATTTCCCTGCCTTCGAGAATTATGTTGCAGGAGGAGAGCGTTGGCTGATTTCGAAGTGAAAGAGATTGTCGATGACAACAATCCTTACCCAGTGCTCCTTGGGCTTGATTGGGCTATTGAAATGAATGGGGTGATCAATTTGAAGAAGTGAACAATGTCATTTGAAATAAAATCGCTCCGTGTAGTAGTACATTTAGACCCTATAGAAGGACCGCACTATACTAAACCGGTCCGCGATTATGAAAGTGACGATAATTTGCACCAGATTTATAAGATAATGACACGAGATCAAGATTAGGTAAATATCAGAGCTAATGGACGTATTGCATGGGACCACGGAAGCTCCTACACATCAGATTTAGATGAGGAATTGGAACACTGGCAGAATCAATTGCATGAAGTATCTACACTGTGTTGTAATATGGTGACTAAATCGATGCACTGTGTATTGTCGGAGGTAAGAAGTTTTCCTTATTATGATGTTTTAACTAATGTTGATAAATTTTTGGATGCATTTGAAAGGGAAGTACTCAAGAAGCATCACTTCCAAGCCTTGCACTTGGTGTTGCACACTACGCCCACTAGATGGTGGGGTATGCATAAAGACAATTTTTATGGATGACATAAATCTAGAAGAATGATGAGGGTGCATTTGGTCGCCGAAAGGTGCGATTGACAGAGAAATATGATGGGAACAGGAGTGATCCACATGATCACTTAGAAAAATGGATTAATTCTTATGGATTAGAACCACAACCGAAGTGGATGCAATTGTTTTGTCACACTTCGGATGTGATACTGATGAATTCTTAATTGGAGACAGAGCTCCACCATGGCACAAATGAATGAGATATTTTGAGATAGGGGTTCTTAATGACATTCATATTTGAATATGGATTCGAGTGTATTGACGAAGCATTGGAGGAGGTTAAGGAAACGATCTTCAGAATCCCGCAAAATCCCTTGGATTTTATTCAACCAAATTGGACTACCCAGTTGCACCATGCACTAGAATGCTACAATGTGACTGCTGAAGAAGAAGAGGAGGATCCAAGGAACATTAATATCTCAGAGATAGAAGGTCACCGTGAAGTTGAGGGGTCATAGATAGAGAATCTAGATATCACCGTACCACTGAAAACTAGACAAGTGAACATTGGAATAGAGGCAAAGCCGAAGTTTGCAAAGATAGGGGACTACTGGGATGATGCTATGATGGATAAGGTTGCTAAGTTGCTCCAAAAATACCATGATTTGTTCCCTACAATGTTTTCAGACATGAAGGGGATAATAGGTGATTTAGGAGTGATGAAGATAACATTGAAACCAAATGTGAAGCCTATGAAGCAAAGGCCATATCACCTTAATCCTAAATACAAGGAAAAGGTCCTCTTGGAATTATAAAAATGTTGGAAGCAAGCATTATTGAACTAGTGGAGGAGTCTGATTGGGTAAGTCCTATGGTAGTTCGGGAAAAGAAGCAGAAGGATGAGATACTGATCTGCGTAGATCTCAGGAAACTGAATGATGTTTGTGTACATGACCATTTTCCAACTCCATTCACCGATGAGGTGTTGGATAATGTTGGCGGATAGGAAGAATATTCATTTACTCATGGGTTCTCTGGATATCAACAGGTAAAATTGTGCCGGAAGACAAGAGTAAGACTACCTTTATGACCAAGTGGGGATTCTTTTAGTATAAGGTAATTCCTTTTGGACTTAAGAATGTGCCCGCAATGTATACTTTGATGATTGGATGGTGTTTGGGTTCGTAAAGCACCATGTAACTAGTTTGCGCTTGATGTTGGATACTTGTTGGAGGTCTCAAATCACCCTAAATTTGAAGAAGTGCTTATTTTGTGTCCCTTTCATAATCTTGTTGGGTCATGTAGTTTGCAAACAAGGATTAATGGTGGACCTAGCTATGATCGCGGTTATAATCAACTTGGAGGAAGCAAGGAGCATTAAGCAGCTGCACACAACACTGGATCATACTGGTTATTATCGAAAGTTGATCAAGGGTTATGCTCAGATTACAACGCCGATGGAAAAACTGTTGAAGAAGGATGCCACATTCTATTGGAATGAGGAATGTCAACAGAGCCTGGATGTGTTAAAATAGAATATGGTCACTGCGCCAATCCTAGTCTTCCCAGATTAGAAGAAGGAATTTCATGTGCATGTGGATGCATCATGAATTGCACTGGGAGAAATACTAACACAAGGAGCTGAAAATAACTATTTGATGAAAATAACTATTATATGAACACAAGTACTAATATCTGCTTACGTGAAGAATATCTTAATACCTATTAAAGATATCATATAGTTAGGCCAATTTGGGTAAATACAAAACTAAGAGTAATTACAGAGGCACGTAAGAAGTTGATTCACCTGTTTAGGGTCTGCAAAAGACAATCGTACACCTTCATGAAGGTCTATAGGCTGGGAAGGGGAAGTTATATCGATAAGACTTAAGGGCTTACTGACCTATGCGAAGGTAATTTTAGGGCATAAAACAACATCACGACCGTCTCTGGGTGCGTAAACTTGGTTCCAACATCCCCCCATACTACTTCGGGTGAGACTTCAGTCTGCGCTCCGCAGATTGATGCTAAAAGGGCTAGTAGTGTAGGGATTTGTTTGGAAAACTTAACTCTGAACTTGGGTTAGGACCCACTACACAAACATAATGAAATTGAATCAATCTTAGCAAAACAACATGAATCAAAATAACATAAAAGAAACTAAACTAAACTTGCATAAACGAAACCATACTTGCTTGAAATGAAACCACACTTAATTAAAATGAAAATCACATTTGCTGAATTGAAAATTAACTTGCTTAAAATGAAAATAAATGAAATATCATAATTACACAATGTTACCAATATGTACAACAAATGTAAAAGGTGTGCAAATTGTGGTTTATGAGGGCCCTCCACTCCTTAGCAAGCACACTGAACGACTATCAAATCTTGTAGATCAAAGCAGCAACATGTATTCCATAAAATGAATTTAGAGAAAAGATGAAAATATATTACAATAATTCAACTCTCTGCCCCTCTATCCTCACTTTACAAATTACATATCTTGTATGGAACTTGGAACTCCTTTGTCTAAAGGATGCACTTCTATTTATACAAAAAATTAAGATAGAAAATCAATAAATATGGATCCACAAATCTCTCCTAGATCCATAATGATCTCTTGTAGTTACAATCAATCACCCAAAAATATGAGATACAAATCCTCTCAAATTTTCTCCTAGTTTTCATAGGAGACACATATCAAAACATCCACGATTCTTCTCCTTTGAATGTGCTTAGTAAATCATCCAAATATTCTACAAATATTCCACAAATATTTATGAATTTGAATTGAAATTCGAATTTGTGGTTGAGTAGCCAAATATGACCCTTCTAGAATCTTCAAATAGGCCTACAATATCATAAAACTCATATCACTTTTAGATATATAGGAAAACATGTTAATTTCCTAATATTTAATCATAAATTATCTTAAAATACTTAAAATAAATGACTTGGAAAATATTAATGATAAACCCATATGGTCATGAAAATGGTTATTAATTTAGGGTTATGGAGCTACAAAATATGGTAAAGAGTTATGGAATATGGTAAAATGATGGAAATGAGGGTAAAAGAGGATGGCTTTTTGGAGGCCCAACATTTCCTCCCAACTGAAGATGTTGCATGTCCTCATGCAACTTTGCATTGATTCCCTTAATCATAAGTTT
Organism: Pinus taeda; assembly: GCA_000404065.3. NCBI lineage: Eukaryota > Viridiplantae > Streptophyta > Pinopsida > Pinales > Pinaceae > Pinus > Pinus taeda. The sequence continues at coordinate 11,490 of APFE031440276.1, forward strand.
ATCTTCATGAAATGCTTTGCTTCTATATGAACTTTGGTTTTGTATTGATTCTCTTTTAATTTTTCATAATCATGTCATTTGGTAACTTTATTTTCTTTGCAACATGTACTTTAAAACACATTTTATTGCAATATATTTTTTATGGTTGGTTTTTGTGTGACAACCAGAAATTTATGAGTATTGGTTATTGTGTAACAATACTTTTCTTATTTTTGTTGCATCAAAATACATGAAAACATTGAGAATTTCTTTTTAATGCCCCATAGTGGTTGTCAGCCATTTAATGTGCTTATCAATTGATCATTTCAAACGTATAAACTTTTGGAATCAAAATGAAATAATAGTCGATTGAGAAAAATATGTTGGTTAGGATGAAATGAAATGTGACATGTGAATATGAATTGACATCCGTTCCCCCCATCTAAAGGTGTTTTCAGATTTTGACAAATGAGAAAGGGAATATAAATGTGGTGAGGGATTTTCCAAGATCACAATTTCAACATTTAAGGAATTACATGAATTAAGATTAAAAAACAACATACCTTCACCTACCAGAAAAGTGGACAAACTATATATATAGGAGAGTATAGTTGCTACTGGTGGATCATGGAATGTAAAGTAAAAGAATATTATCCACTTTTTCTTTCTTGATTGTATGAATAAAGGATGAATCTGATCTAATATTAGAAACTTTATTGCTAGGACAATGCTACAAATACTGAATTTTGAGTTCAGTTTTGCTGCAAGCTACTAAAATCATATAGTCTTCATTCATTCCCACTTAGTGACATAATTATTATCTATGTGAATAAATGTGTCGATGTTGAACATAGAAAATAAATTGTTGGAATACTGGCCATTAATGAATGTCATTAACCAGCACAAGACTACTCACCATTAATGTCAGTGAGAGTCAAGATGCCTAAGTACATATTACTAGGTACAAATAGATGTGTCATAGTCGAGTCACTTAGAAGATACGACAAGCAAGGGAAAATGATGTACTCCCATTGTTGATTGGTGGGAGAAATTGCCATTAAAGCATGCAGACCTCAAGTTATATGAGAGATCTCTAGTTTTGATCCCAGATGATGTGTCAGATTTGATGGGTCCATACTTATTAGAAGGGAGGACTTAATGAATCCTCCATCATCTAACGTGAGTATAAAATAATATTTTGAAGGATCATAAATGAAATATTTGAATTATGAAGAAATATTTATCTAACGGAAAGGAAGAGGAAAATGGAGTCTTAGTTTTGTAATGAAGTTGAATGACTTTATTTTTGGGTTAAGGGTGAGTGAAAATGAGGCAAGAAAGTATGAAGATTGCAAAGGGAAAATGAGTTTTGAAAACATGGTTTGACAGTAGGGAGATGGAAATTTGTGGATTGATTGTAGGCCTAGAATGAGTAGCAATCGCAAATTTGGTATCTGAGAGGTAGTTTTTAGTGGAAATGGTGTAATTGATCTAATTTGAAATGGAATGAACACGTTCTTCTGAAAGAAACTTGGTTACTAAAAGGCACTCGCTCATATAGCGATATTCTTTCATCGTGTAGAAATTTGAATAATATAACACTTATTCACAGAGATTATCTTGATTATACACTATTTGCGAAATGCATGCATAATACATAACCTCCTCTACCATTGATCATCAATTTGTGGAATTAAAAAAACAATCGCATGGGCATATTGAAACATTAATCACACATATCAACACAATATGTAATGGGGAAAGCATAAAGCTAAAAACCCCCAATTATTTGTATATTATAATGATAGATAACATGTAACAATACATAGTACAATACTCATCACAAGTACTCAGTAATATCTCCACATGTTACACACAAACTAGCTCAGATCTAAACAAACCACGGGTTCAAATCTCCTCCACTGTTTGTCTGCCTCTACTACGCAATCCAAGTTGAGAATAGATCAGATCCAACTTCGAATTCCATTGGCTTGTACTGTGCAATCCTCATTGGCAATCTCAATCAATGATTGTGCAAATCTCATGCACAACTATAGTCACAACTGATAGTAGTCTCACCCTTTCACCCACCTCTAACACTTGTTTCCACTGAACTGTCCATGCATTGGGTTAACTGATGTATTCTTTAGTTGATTTATTAGTTAATAATTAGTGAATTAATTAATAATTAATTCACACCACTCATCACTGGTGTATTTGCCAATTAAACTAAATACAACTAGTTCAACTAAGTCAAACTGAACACAACTCCATCAACTCCTCAATCAACTCCACCAAACTCAATCACTTGAGTTCTAACTGAAGTCCATCATGCAATAGCTCAACCAACCCATAGGAAAAACGTATTTCCTTCTGGCAGTTGCATGTGCCACATCCGTAGCTCGAACTAAAGTGCTGCAAGAGGATAAGATAATGTTTATAGTCCAAATATTATTAAGAGCTAATAATATTCCGACTGTTCTATTTTTAGACTGGCAGTCTAAAAATAGACTCCGCCCATATGTCTAAAAATAGAGGTCCATCTATTTTTACCAACATGACCAATCATCCATAAATAGCATCCTTCAACTCATAGACCATGATCCATATGTCTAAAAATAGACATAGTCTAAAAATAGACTTTGCGCCAAAAATAGCCTACAGGCCCACTTAGTGAAGGCAACTTCTTTTCACTAATCTCCATCATCTTGTTGCATTTTCAACACTCCCTCTCAATAAGATATGGATTATTTGTAACCCCTATCTTGTCTCTATGGTATTTGAATTTGCCTGTGGTGAGCACCTTCATCAAGATATCAGCATCCTGATCCTCCGTGGGAATGTATGAAAGTAACATGATTCTCCGTTGCACACAATCTCTGATATGATGGTACCTGATGTCGATGTGCTTCGATCTATCATGAAATACTGTATTAGCCGAGAGTTTAATGAAACTATGGTTATCACAATAAATCACAGTAGGCTCCAAGTGTGAACCGAACAACTTGACCAGGATCTTCCTCATCCATATAGCCTTGCATGCAGCCAAACTTGCTACCATATACACGGCCTCTGCTGAACTGAGTGCCACGGATCTTTGTTTCCTGTTGTACCAAGAAACTGTTGTCGGCCCAATACTAAAGATCCCTCCAGATGTGCTCTTTTTGTCCGTTGGGCTCCCTGCCCAATCTGCATCCGTGAAGCCACATAGCTTCACCTCATCCTCCTATCTGTACCACAATCCATATCCCAATGTGCCTTTGAGATAACTCAATACATGCTTGTCTGCCTTCCAGAATAGCTTGGTTGGCTTAACCATAGCTTGTGAAAGCTGGTTAACAGCATAGCATATATCGGGTCGTGTATTGACTAGATACATAAAGGACCCCACCAACTGTCGATAAACAGTGGCATCCACTACCTCCGCTAAAGTAGAATCCTCCTTCCTCCAACCTCCAGGAAGAGGAGTATCAACAGGCTTGCAGCCATGCATGTTGAGCTTCTCCAACATCTCTCGAGCATACTTAGCCTGAGAAACAAATAGTCCATCACTGCGCTACCAAATTTTGTAGATCCATCTCGAACCCACCACTAATTTCCCTTCCGGTCTTGGGACAATCTCCCATGCACTGTTTCTGACAATCGAATCATACTCTTCCACCATGGCATCTACCCATGCGAGATCCTCCACAACTTCCTCGAAAGAGGATGTCTTAGTCACGACACATTTTCTCACAAGAGCCATGTATCCAGTGTACCGATCAGGTGACTGTCTCTGTCTGCATTGTGCTGTAGGTGGTCCTACAACCTTCTCTGCATCTTGAGCTAGTCACTCAGCTTCTGTAGTGCGCTTTCGCCCTTTCATGGTTGGCACTGCATGAGTGGTCTCTTCCACTCCATGAACTTCATCTTATGGCTGATCCACATCCTGAAGTTCATCCTTAGGATCCTCATTTGCATTCAAGTGTGGCTCCCTCTCTAGCAAACACTTCATGGCTTTCTCCTCCTGAAATTTGATATCCCGTCGCACAACAGTCTTGCGACTATCTGGAAAATACACACGATAGTTGTGGGGCGTATCAGTGCACCCCACAAACATCCCAACCTCTGCAGTCGGCTCTAGCTTCTTCCTAGCATCCTTCATTACATGCATGTAAACAGGAGAACCAAAAAGCCTCAAATGGGAAATATCAGGCCTCTTACCAGAATAAGCCTCCTCGGGTGTACTCATGCCAAGTATCTTGTGAGGACAACGGTTCTGCACATATACTTCAGTATTGCATGCCTCCACCGATAAGTGAAGGGTTAGGCTCTGATCATGCAACATCGCCTGTGCAACACCCACGATCGTTCTGTTCTTTCACACAACAACCTCGTTCTACTGTAGGTTATGGGGAGCTATGAGCTTTCTTCGAATCCCTTTTGTGCTGCAGAAGTCCTTGAACTCGCCAGAGATGAATTCACCACCATTATCGCTCCTAAGAGCCTTCACCTTCTTCCCTGATTCCTTCTCGACTAGTGCTTTGAACTCACAGAACTTTGAGTATGTATCACTCTTCTTCTGCATGAGGAAGATCCAACACTTTCTAGAGAGATCATCAACAAAGATCATATAGTAATTGTTCTTTGCTGTCGAAGCTACTGAGAAAGGTCCACACACGTCTGTGTGAATTCTCTCAAGGATCGTCATGGCATGAATATCCTTCTCGTGAAAGGTAGCTTTCACAAATTTTCCCAAAGTACACCCCTTGCACTAATCTGACTATGCAAGAGTTCCTTTAGGAAGCCCAGTAGAAATGTGTTGCAGTATCTTCAAAGCTCCATGGTGAAGGTGGCCCAATCTCCAGTGCCACAACTCGCCATCATCCCGGCTCACCACTCCTTCTACCTTGCATGCCATTGTTGTGAAACCATCTACATGCAATTGATAAAGGTTCTTGTCTCAAACCCCTATCTTCCAGGTTTCTCCAGTTGTCTTACTGTGCAAGAAAGCCTTTCCCTCGCTGAAGACAACACCATATCCCTTGTCTTCTAACATCACCACAGAGATAAGATTCTTCTTCAATCCTGGAACATGCATCACTTCCTTCAATATGAAGGGTTTAACAGACTCCCTCTCAAAGGAAATGGTACCGATATCAGTCGCACTATATCTACCATCATCGCCCATCTCGATGTGCATTCCAATATCTTTCTCATCCAGATCAGAAAACAAATATCGATCTCCTATCATGTGAAAAGACATACCATTGTCCAAGAACCATACCTATCCCATCACACTTGATACCAAGCATGCGATCAGCAAAAAATCCAGCTCAAACTACGAGGTCAAGGCCTCTCCCACTGTAGATCAAACAACTTGCTTATTTTTCTTCTTCTGTAGACAATTTGTGGCATAATGTTTGTGCTGGTGATAGTGAAAGCACTTCACCTTGGACATGTCCTGCTTCTTGCCTTTAGCACTGGAATGAGAAGCTTTCTTGTTCTTCCCCTTCTTTTCTTTGGTAGCCAAAGTGCAATTTTCTTCATCAGATGCCTTTGATGAAGATCCGTCCCTGGTATTCTGCCTGATCTCCTCTTGCACAAGATCAGACCAAAGTCTCTCCCATCTTGGCAATTTCTCCTGACCATGATAGAGTCCTGATAGGAATTTCAACTCTTCAGAAGACCAAGGAGAGCCAAGCTCACCAAGTCCTCATCATCGACAGTCACCCCCACACTTCCCAGCTCATCTCGACATTGGGTGAACTTCCTGAGATACTTGGGCATACTGTCTCCTTTCTCATACTTAATGTTTCTGAGTTTATCCTTGAGCGCCAACTTCCTCTGGTCACTCTTGCTTTGGAATAAATCTATCAAGCCTTTCCACATCAAGTATGGAGAAGCCTTTCCATGTAGGCTGGATACAATGTGATCCTTCACGCCCTCCAATAGAATCCTTCGACACTTTGCTGTCTTCTTTTGCCAAGCCGCAACTTGAGCAACATCAGTAGGCTTTGGGACTTCAACATCTATGAACTCCTTCAACCCATTGTCATCTAACACTACCTCCATCCTGTCTTTCCATGAAATATAATTCGAGCTACCTTCAAGGGCATACTCCAATCGCAATTTGTTGAAAGACATTTCAACTTCGACACCAAGAAAACACTACTGCAAATTCAAATTCCACCAGCTCAAAACTCAACCGCTTCTAATCTAAAATTCGTGAGAACAAAGTATTTCTCGTACAGAGATTGACTATTTTGGCATTTACCGGATATCTCACCTTCCAAAAGAAGGATGAATCCAGAGGCTACCTGGCCCGATTACAGACTCTTCCTGAAGAAATAAAATGTAATCACTTTCTAAATAATAGATCTGATGATCAACTTCACTCTGATACCATGTAGAAATTTTAATAATATAACACTTATTCACAGAGATTATCCTGATTATACACTATTTTCGGAATGCATGCATAATACATAACCTCCTCTACCATTGATCATCAATTTGCTGAATTAAAAAAACAATCGCATGCGCACATTGAAACATCAATGACACATATCAACACAGTATATAATGGGGAAAGCATACAACTGAAAACCCCCAACTATCTGTATATTATAATGATAGAGAACATGTAACAATACATAGTACAATACTCCTCACAAGTGCTCAGTAATATCTCCACATGCTACACACAAACTAGCTTAGATCTGAACAAGCCACGGGTTCAAATCTCCTCCACTGTTTGCCTGCCTCTACTGCGCAATCCAAGTTGAGAATAGATCAGATCCAAGTTCGAATTCCCTTGGCTTGTACTGCGCAATCCTCATTGGCAATCTCAATCAATGCTTGTGCAAATCTCATGCACAACTATAGTCACAACTAATAGTAGTCTCACCCTTTCACCCACCTCTAACACTTGTCTCCACTGAGCTGTCCATGCATTGAGTTAACTGATGTATTCTTTAGTTGATTTATGAGTTGATAATTAGTGGATTAATTAATAATTAATTCACACCACTGATCACTAGTATTTGTCAGTTAGACTAAATACAACTAGTTCAACTAAGTCAAATTGAACACAACTCCATCAACTCCGCAATCAACTCCACCAAACTCAATCACTTGAGTTCTAACTGAAGTCCATCATGCAATAGCTCAACTAACCCATAGGAAAAGCGTATTTATTTCTGGCAGTTGCATGTGCCACATCCATAGCTCGAACTGAAGTGCTGCAAGAAGATAAGATAATGTTTATACTCCAAATATTATTAAGAGCTAATAATATTCGACTGTTCTATTTTTTGACTGGCAGTCTAAAAATAGACTCTGCCCATATGTCTAAAAATAGAGGTCCATCTATTTTTACCAACATGACCAATCATCCATAAATAGCATCCTTCAACTCATCGACCATGATCCATATGTCTAAAAATAGACATAGTCTAAAAATAGACTTTGCGCCAAAAATAGCCTACGGGCCCACTTAGTGAAGGTGACTTCTTTTCACTAAGCTCCATCATCTTGTTGCCTTTTCAACACATCGTCGTGGACCTTGCAAAAACTTAGCACTTTTATGAAATAAAATGTAAGACTATCGAGAGAGATGGAGGTGATTAGTCTCTCTTTATATGATATATACACAAAAAAAACTCAGAAATAGTACTAATAAAACAAATTCAAGGAAGAAAAATTAAATGCACTTTTACCTGTTTGGAAAGTGGTACCTTGGAATTACCTATTGGTGTTTTGTTGGCAACTTCTTCATCTTTTTATTGTCTCAAATGTTGATGAAAACTTTATCATTGCATATAATTTTTTGATATATTTTCAACAACAATCAAATCATCAAAAACTGATGCCGTATGAAAGAGTTATAATTGTTTGAAGATTTTATGAAATAGGTAAAAACAATTGTGCATGGGTGCCACGTAGCAACATGATGCTGATGTGGATGCTAAACTGCGCAGATGAGATGGAATGCAGATGCGGTGATCTTACCATTCAAGGTGGCATAGTGGACAATGACGCAATGTATGTGTAATGTTGACCAATAATACGCTACCACATGGAGCTCCCCACATGGTAGTGAAATTGTTGCCTACTTAAGATTGTCAACATTGTAGAACAATTAACAAATTTTGGCTTTTACTCGATTTTAATTCATGACCTCTCTTTTACAAATTTAAACACTTAACAATAAATCACAATTAAATTTGTGAAATATAAGTCATAAAAACATTAATTAAAGTTAAAAGTATTAATCATTCTACAAATTTGACTATTGAGGCAACAATTTAACAAACGCCAAACAAAACAAAATTCAAGATTTTTAGGAGAAAATCAAGTGTTTAAGGGAACTTGTCAATCAATTTCAAGCCACCAAAATATTTGATTTTCAATTGAACTCATTCTCTTGCCAAAAATAATGGATCTCACAACCAATTTATTCTATAAAAATTGGGAAAACATTGAAACTACAACTTGGAATTTTTTATTTTTATTTTTTCTTTTTGTTCTAGGTTGCTACAAGTTGTGTTACAGAACAATTTGTGGGCCATTTTCTCACAAACTATGTGTTGGATTTTGCTCAAATTTTGTGGACATGTTCCTACTGTTTTAATGTTTATGCAAACCAAAAATCAACACCATCCAATGCACAGATTCTGAGATATAATCGAAATTAATGGAAACTTCACAAATGATTTTTTCACAAAGTACAAATATGATTGAATTGAAATTTTGTAGGAAGGTTCATATGATCCGAATGTGTCTACACACCAAAAATCGGATCGATTCAATACACGGATCTTGTGATATAAGTGAAATGGTTGAAGGTGATGATATTCATTTTTTCGAAAACCATGAAGCAGATTGGGCTAAAATTTACAGGGATTGAACATTATAATATTATGCACTTCCTATCCAAAAATTATGAAAACTCACTTCCTAGTTTGTGAGATATCTTCAATTTAATTTCTACACTTTGTAGTTTGTTTTTATTTGTTTTATTTTAAATTTCTTTTTTTTTTCAATTCAAAAGTAAAGACTTTATTTTTCTTTTTAATTGATAAAAACTTAGCAAATTTTGAAATAGATCTAATTAAAATTTGGAGATTAAATTTTAAGTATTATTAGAATGAATTTTGATATCCTATCTAATTTTTATATCTATGATTTTTATTGCAAAATTTCAAAACTAACTTTATTCAATTCTCCTTTTTGATCTTCCAGGTCGCACAAGGCACAAGAAGAAAGCATACTAATGAATTTTGTCAACTATTTTATTCTTTTGAAATCTAAAAAAAAAAAAGTGAAAAGGGTTTGATTTCTAACTTCAAATTTGGGATCTCAAAACTTTGTTTTTTCTCCTCTTTCTAGATTTTCCTGTAAAATGATTAGTAAGTGAGGTGCCTCTTATTGCACCACCAAAAATAAAATAAATCTAAATTAACAAAAAAAACTTAAAAGCATCACCAAACTTGGTTTTATTTATTGATTTTGTCCTACTCTACCGGAAATAGAAAAATTGGTTCAAGTGTATGCATATTTACAGTGTAACCATGTGACTTGATCCCTGAATAAGTAAAGAAAAATTGAAGAGTGTTGTGACTTGATCCCTGATTGGAACCATCTTTCAATAAAGTTATGGAATTCCTGATTCCTTTCTTGGTTTAGATCAAATTTACTATCCTCCTTTATCATGCATTCCTCAATCTTAGATTCTATTGCTTTTTCCCCATCAAAGGTATTCCATGATTCTTTAGTCTCTTCAACATATTGAAGAGAAGAATCAAAAGAAAGTTGAAGATCTTCTTATGGAGGTGGAGAGATATACAAGTTTCTGAATGCAGTTAAAATATGCTCTTCCTTAGATGTAAATATCCTAGATATTGCTAGGATTTAGAATGTTCTTGGAAGGACATTTCCCAAATTCTTAATTTTCTATCAATAATTGGTTAATAATTCCTGTCTAGCACATTGATTAGGACAAAGTATTGAAAAATTATTGAATATGCATCATAAATTATTTTGATATGCTTGTAATCATGCATCTAAGAATGAATGAAACTATCATGAGTTTTATAAACTTTCAAAATAAGAATCTATGTATTCCTCCCTAACAACAGTGCCAAAACGATGGGTGATTTAATTGTGAGTTAAATCTATGTCACGAAATTGTCAACTTGGGGTTTGTGAACTGATGAGTTGTACATGTACTATATGTAGTACGTGATTATTTCTCAGAATAGATTAATCTAATGCAAGAAACTTGAAACTTATTACATAGAAAATTAAATCAATCCAGTCCAATCCAAATATAAAGAAATTGAATCAATCTTAATGAAAAAAACATGAATCAAAATAACATAAAAGAAACTAAACTAAACTTGCATAAATGAAACCACACTTGCTTGAAATGAAACTACACTTGCTTAAAATGTAAATGACACTTGTTGAATTGAAAATCACGCTTGCTTAAAATGAAAATAAATGAAATAACATAATTACACAATGTTACCAATATGTACAACAAATGAAAAAGGTGTGCAAACTGTGATTGATGGGGGTCCTCCACTCCTCAATAAGAACATTTAACGATTATCAAATCTTGGAGATCAAAGCAACAACATGTATTCCATAAAATGAAGTTGGAGAAAAGCTCCAATGGTATTACAATAATTCAACTCTCTTCCTCTCTATCCTCACTTTACAAATTACATAGTTTGTATGAAACTTGGAACTCGTTTGTATGAAGGATGCACTCCTATTTATACAAAAAATTAAGATAACAAATCAATAAATATGGATCCGCAAATCTCTCCTAGATCCATAATGATTTCTTGTAGCTACAACCAATCACCTAAAAACATGAGATACAAATGATCTCAAAATTCCCTCCTAGTATATCAAAACATCCGTGATTCTTCTCCTTTGAATGTGTTTAGTCAATCATCTAAATCTTCTACAATTATTCCACAAATATTTATGAGTTGGAAATGAAATTAGAATTTGTGGTTGAGTAGCCAAATAGGACCCTTCTAGAATCTTCAAATAGGCCTACAATATCATAAAACTCATACCACTTTTAGATGTATAGGAAAACATGTTAATTTCCTAATCTTTAATAATAAATTCTCTTAAAACATTTAAAATAAATGACTTGAAAAATAATAATGATAAACCCATATGATCATGAAAATGGTTATTAATGTAGGGTTATGGAGCTACATAATATGGTGAAGAGTTATGGAATATGGTAAATGATGGAAATGAGGGTAAAAGAGGATGATATTTTGGAGGCCCAACAGTAACCTTGGAGAACCAAGGATTTACATACAGACAGGAAATCTCCCCGAATGTTGTGTTCGGTGTATCACAATGTACGATTGTGTCGACTTAGTTACCTATGGTGAAGATAGAAACCTATGGTGAACTTCCAAAATATACTCAATGGTATGTGGAAGTGTAGTCCATGTTAGTGTTTTCTAATGTGTAACCATATGATGAGAGCGTTCCCAGATAATTTTCATGCATGGAGCATCATCCAATATACCTGGAGGTACATGGAGAATAATATGATACACTTATGTACGTGGAATGATATATCACCCTTGGAATGAAACACTAGAGAAAAGGAAACCCTTATGTTTATAGACACCAGAACACATCCCTAGCCTAGACCTCTAAATTTTTCATTAATGTTAAAAATGCTCCTTAGGTTGATTTAGTAAATTTTAAAGTTTATCTTGATTTAAGTTTCAGTTTTCAAGGTTCACGAAAAATTTCACTTGAATATCCTAAAATGTAAACTAGTATGATAAAATGAAACTTTTCATTTCAATGGAAATCTATATATGGAAGGCAAGAGAACAAAGAATATGCAACATACAAAATGCAACAATCAATATTGTTAAGAAATCTAATGCAGTTACTCTTTCTAACTACAATTTTCACTCACAAAACCCTACATGAAATTCATAATGCATCATTTTTTCTTTTCAATTCCACTTAATTTTCAGATGATAACTAAGATATTTACCTAAAATTATAAAACACACTTTTCAAAATAATGGCTAGAACATTAATTCCTTCAAGAAATCCAATGATCAAGCAATTAGTTTGTTAATGACCTAATGGCAACAATAAAGGAAAACCTAAACAAATTCTTATGAAAGGCACTCAAAATCAAAAGAAAACTAGATGAAGGCTTCTAAGAGGGCTAAATACACTCAGGGACATAAGGAGGATCAACTAGAATCAATTCAATCAGAGAGAAAAGAATCAAAGGGATTTTTTCTTTGAATGAATAGGGGTCAATGCAGATATAAAGAGGCTACCAGGGCTCTGCAAAGAAAGTAAAAAGAAGGCCAGAGTGCTCTGCAACGCTCTGTCAGCAGACCATGGGGTGCGCTGATTAGGGGAAAGGAATTTTCTGACACAAAAAATCAAATATAGCCCAATGAAGGGTCTTCCTAGGGTCAATTTAAGCTGAGTGAGATACTGAAGGTTTTTTCAAGAGGTGTAACAAGGGAAAAGGTGAAGGAAATCACTAAGGGGATGAATGGATCCCTAGTATGGTCACCAATTTGTTATACAAAATCTATTACTATAGACAAAAGTATCTTCCCTAGACATAGAGGCCTGGTCTAGAACAATAGAAATCAAAGGCTATAAAGTTTTCCTTAAAATAATTTGAGAATGGAAATATGTTTACTTGTGATTTGTTGCAAGCTCTTCTCTCCTCTTAGCTTTTCTTCTCCAATCATAGGTCCGATTTCTATAATTAGAATCTACAGAAACAAGAAACACAAGCCAAATATCTATGACATCTATGTAGCATTATCCAATCATTCTATTCAATGGATCAACATAGCATGAAAACACATGTCCATAAACATATAATAACACATGTAACAAAACGGTATACTCTTTGTATTAACATGAAAGGGAGAGAGTTTACAACCAAAATTGGAAGTTGATCTTGTAGAGATCCTCCCAAGTTGATTTGTCCTTCCTTGTCACAATGTACACCTCAAATCCACCCTAATGCATGGGAATGATATCTCTCTTATGATCAAAGCAGCAACATGAAGGTATCATTAGTCTCCAAAAGCCAACCCCTAGCTTATGGATGGTAGTAAATATATAGGAGAGAATGGTAGTTAGGAATTCTTATTCATTTAACAATCTAGGATTGAGATCCATTATTTATGGGAGGATGATAACAAGGGATAAGAGGTGAAAAATCCAAGGTAAGGAAGATAAGGTTTGTAGTTCTTATCCAAGGTAAATGGTTATAAAAAATTCTGGAAGCTTCTAGAAGAGGAAGCTTTCGAATTCTTTTAATTTTTCCCAAATTTCTAGAATCAGTGCACCCCCAACAAAGGAAAACCTGCTCTGATCAAAGCAGGTGAAAAACTGAGAACACATTTCTTAACACATGTCTCTAAAGGTCCAGGGTGCATTAGGCCTTAAAATCACTAGAATGAAGGAGTCAAGATCAAAAACTTAGGTATTTAAGAGAATCATTCTTAGGGCTTTGTGTAGGGATGATGATAAGGTGTTCATGGATGTTGATTGATCCAATTCATAGGCCTATTGACCAGATGTGACAAAATAGCCTATAACAAAGACTCTGCAACATTGAGCACAAAAGTGGAGAAGGTGCAGAACTGAGATGTCTGAAAATTATGGCATAGAAGACTTGGCCATTTGCATGATGTCACTTTGAAGATCATGCAACATATTTCTACAAGCCTCCCCAAAGGAGCACTAGAGAAGCGAGATACATGCAAAGGGTGTATGTTGGGGAAGTACACAAAATCCACCTTCAATGATTGGGACAACAAGGCATATGCATTCCTGGAAAGGATCCACTCTGATTTATGTGGACCGTTCTCAACAGCCTCCACTGCCAAGCACATGTATTATGTTATATTTGTAAATAATTTCTCACAGAAGCGTTGGATTTACTTCATGCAAAAGAGAGACCATAAATTCTCCAAATTTATTGATTTTAAACCACTTGTTGAGAAAGAGACTAGAAAGAAAGTGAAGGCTCTTAGGAGTGATAGCAATGGTGAGTACGTGTTGAATGAGTTCAAAAATTTCTATGCAAAGGAAGGAATTTGATGGGAATTGACAACACCTCATAACCCACAACAGAATGGGGTGGCTCAGAGGAAGAACATAAGTATTGTGAGAGCAACATGAGTGATCTTTCCTGAACAAAGCCCACCTCTACACTTATGGGTTGAAGCATGCAACTTAGTACTCTATTTGGAGAACAAGAGTCCTCAAAGGATTCTTGGCATGAGTACAATAAAGGAAGCTTTTTCAGGGAACAAACCAGATGTGTCACACTTCAAGATCTTTGGATCATCAATTTACTATCATGTTTCCAAGGAAGCAAGGAAAAGGCTATAGTTGACAACATATTTGGGCATATTCATTAGGTACAAAGATACATCTCACAACTATCGTGTTTACTTGCCATCCCTCAAGATGACAGTGGTTAGTAGGGATGTGAAGTTTGATGAGGAGAAGTCAATGAGGTGTTCCCTTGAGAGGGAACTTCATTTACAACCCGATCGGGAGATTTTGGCTCCAAAGGAAGAACCTCAGGAAGTTGTGGAGAAGTCATAAGTAGAGGAGAAGAGAGTGGGAAAATCCACTCAACCAGAGACATCCAGAGAAGGAAGGAAGTGAACCAGTGAAGCTGACATATTATTTCAAGATGCTAGAGAGAATGTGGGAGCACCCACTTCACAGAGAAGGAAGAGGATGTCACTGGATCAGTACACTAGCTACATGGATCTGATGAGTGAGCTGGTAGAGACAGATCCATCCTCATTCAAGGAAGTTGTAGAGAAACCAGTATGGGTTGATTCTATGGTATAGCAATATGATTCCATTGTCATAAACAGTGTTTGGGAAGTGGTCCTAAGACTAGCAGACAAATCAATGGTTGGTTCAAGATGGCTTTACAAGGTAAAGCATGTAGCAGATAGGAGCATAGAGACACACAAGGCAAAAAAATTTACCAAGAGGTTCTCTCAAGTTTAGGGAATTGACTATGAGTATACCTTTTATCCAATGGAAAAGTTGATGATGCTCATCATTGGGTAAAATATATGAACCTTAATGCACCTGAAAGCTTACTAAAATCAACTCTTCTCATAATTCTTTACATGTTTTAATTATATTTTTCTTAATGAGATGAGTAAAAGTAAGATGGCATGTCTAGTGGTCTAATGTGCATTGATTGTAGGTTTTTGCAGAAAGTTGTGGCTAATTAGGGTGCAGGAACTTGAATGAAACAAGAAGGAGAGATTATGGGAGATGGGATCTCCCTCATTAACTGATGATTCACTCGAATATCCCTCAATCAAATCACACCATCTTGGAGTTGTAGGCAGCTGCGTCATAAGAATCATTGGCAGCCAAGCCAGTGATAATTAAGAGCCAGTTAATCTCAAGATTGGGAGCCAAGCCTCCCTAGATTTAAGGAAGTTGTTGGAAACTTCAGTTGTATAAATAAAGAGTCCTAGAGCCTCATTTGGATTCAAATTTTTTATGCAAGATAACTAACCAGTTTTCAAGTGGAAGGATTGTGACCAAACATTGTTATGTATTTTTTGATATGTTGGTGAAAATGAGTAGCATTCCCTTGATCCAACATTGAGTTGAATCTCTTGGGTTAGGACCCAAACCTAGTAGTAGAGGTTACTCTTACTGTACTTATATGCTTAAGTTATCTCATAGTTACTTGTTAAATTGATTTCGGTGTTGTTACATGATCCAGGTGACTCTAAAGACACACACAGGACAAGGAGGACTCAGGGAAGCTCAAAAATAAAATTGTTTGGATTATTCTCAAACTAGAACTAGAGCATAGATCTCGTCTTCTTGACCACAGTGGTGTGAGCCGTTTGTCAATCGGAGTCCAAATGTGAAAGTTAGAAGCAGTCAAAGTTGGGTTGACATTTTTATGACTAGGCAGCATAAGGAGGCCACAATTTGGACCAAACCTAGCCACTGGATACTAACCAACTCTGGCTGGATTCAAGGCAAACTTTTCGGGCCATTAATTTGACTCCTACAATCAAAAAACGAATTTTTAAAAAGTACATTAGTTATATTTAAAACAAATATATAATATAATATAATTATATATATATATATATAAATATAATATATATAATATATATATATATATATATATAATATATATCTATATATATATATATATATTAGGGGGAAACCAAACACCAGCCCCCAACTAGACTCTGTGCTTTAAAATAAATGGTGAGGCCGGCGAGAGTTGAACCCGCCCAGCCACGTGGGTCGGCCTACCAAACGGCCCTATTAATACAAACCAACACCAAAATTATTATATGCGACCAAACCTTAAACCATACACAGATGTGCAGGGAGTACAGGGATGGGTCGTCGAATGCGAACCCAACCCCCACTCATCTATGTTTTTTGTTGGACTATAATGATAAGGTGGTAAAAACAAGACGGGTGGGGTTTGACCACCCGACCCCTCCTCAATCAAACTTATTATTTACCAATGCACCATAACCAATTACATTGGTATTTCCACCCACATTTTTATATAAACCCGAAATTTCACCATTGCACACAGTTCGAGACAGAGATGGGGGAACCAAGAGTAAGGATGCAAATTGAGGTGAGTTAATTAATTTTTAATGCAGGGACCATGAATTTTGCAGGAGAGCCAAATTTCCACTTTTTCAGATTTTGACAAATTTTATATGGATTCAACACCTCTCATCACCACTAATGTAATGGCATTGTCCATTTCTCCATCAGAGTCCTGCATTTTTTTGGTAATTTTTCAGAATGCACATGGAAACATGATTGCTACAAAAACAGGGAGTGGAACCATGAGACTTGATATTTTCCAAAGGAGGTAAAATTTTTCCATGTTAGAATATATTCAAGTTTATACTTGTTTTTCATGGTTTTCTATAGGGATCACAATGACGAGAGCAGATTCACCATCTGAGTTGCATATTTCCAGTCCACCCATGGATCAGAATCTTTGAGGAATCCTAGGGGAATCTAAAAGATTCCTTGAGCCCCAGATTCTCAACTTTTCAGAATTCAGATTTTGGACAGTCAATTTCGCACTACTCGATGCTAGAGATCTGATGAGACATTTAGATTTGTCATTCTCTTCTTTCATTTTCCATTCACTTTTCTAAGTGCTAGTGCATATGTCCACATTCATGTGCGAGCAGTCATTTTCATGCGATCGATGCCTTGAGATCAATGGTCCGAACAGCTTCAACAGTTTGACAACCTCTTCTTCAGATGGCCCTTGGTTGTGAGGTATATGATGTGTTCATGTACTTCTTCTTTATGCATTGTGCTGCACAGATCCTTGATTGATGTTGATGCAAGATCTTATTTATTACATATCTTCATGATTTCTTTCTCAATGTGATGTGGAATCATATATGTGATGTACTTGTTGTCATGATTCATCATGTTGTGTTTTAAGATTCCTTTGTTGTATTTTGCTGGGATACTCTTGTCGTTGTCATGCATGTTTTGCATTGAGATCCCTTTTATGCCATGTTGGCGGGATACTCATCATGCATGAGTTTTGTGTCATACTAATAGGAGTCTTTTCACTGAGAGTTCTTGTAGTGGGACATCTCTTAGAGCCACTCCTGCATGAGGGTATTTTCCTTGTTTGATCGCGGCATCATCTCTTATGTACATCATCACTATTAACAACACTTAATGTAGCGACCTACACCGTCTTGACACTGGGGCCCGGAGGCGTAGTCCCTCGTGGATGAACTCTGTTATTTAATGGCTTATGTTTTCATGTGTTGATGATTGTCTTGTTTCTCTTCTTTGTAACATGAAGATGTATTCATTAATGTTCTTTTAGTACAAAAGTAAAAGTTCTTGGAAGCGTCCTTCATCACACTCGGACCTAGATCAAGTGGTATCGAAGTGGTCTTTGTGTTGATGTGAATTGCAACATGAATAATGGAATGTGTAATGATAGAGGAAGAAAGAGTGATGTACGAGACCATGATCAACATTTCCAAAAGAGTGGAAATCATGTATGAAAATCTAGAAAAAGAGACAGAGGAAAAGGAGTGATTACAGCTTCAGTTGCAAGCCATGGAAGAGGCCCTGGAAGAACTGAAGAATAATAAACATAATCTTCAAATAGAGAATGTTGAATTGAAGATGGATCTACATGAAGAGAAAGAGGAAAAATAAAGTTTTCTATGACAACTGCAAGCAAAGGATGAGGCCTTGGAAAATCTGCAGCATGACCCATGTGAGGTAAAAAGTAGTTGTCCATCTTCATGTATATTTCTTGATGATGATTTTGCTATTTTTGAAAATCACACCACAGGAATTGGCTCCAAACTGTTGAATAAAATGGGGTATGAAGGTAAAGGATTGGGCATTAATTGCTAAGGCATTATTAATCCCATCAAAGTGGAGGAATTACCTCGATAGGCAGGAATTGGGTATGTCAAAAAGGAAGTTGGGGAATGCACTGAGACAGCTAGTGAACCACCAAAAATAGATGATGAGAAACCCTCATCAGTTCTTTCCAAATCGAAAGAGGAGGTAAAAGATGTTGATTTCCTTTTGGTTTCGTCATCACATAGTATGACTTCTGTTGGAGATGTGGAGATCCCAGTTACAGGGATAAACATGAGGCTCCTTAAAAGGATGAGGCACGAGGAGGAAGAAAAAATTGGTGTTAATAACCAATGCATAACTCAACCATTGGAGGTTGTGCAGAGACCTCAATTTGCAGCCTCTAAATACACCAAAGGAGAATGCTCAAAGGTGTCGTATACTTCTGAGACATCGTCAAAATCATCAAGGAAAGAGAATGATGGGAACACATCCCCATCATCCCACGACAATGCCCATTGTAAGGAGAGAGCTGAGTTAAGCTCTCATCGCCATACTGACATCAAAGATAGAAAGGGAAGGTATAACCACTTTCAATCTTCGAATTTTCATTTCAATTATGTCACGTTGATAAAAATGAATGTAACACATGGCATCAAAAAACATGCACCTTTTGTGGATTACATAGCCATACATTTTCTAAATGTTGGAAAAGAATGGCAGCACACAAAAGGACGAGGCGTGAAAGACCCTCTCAACAGCATGAAAAGAAACATGTTAGGCAGATATGGAGGAAGAAAACCTATTGCATTCATTGCAATAGAAATGTACATCAAAAAGCCATTGGTTCGAGGCTCCATCAAGAGTAGTGCCTTAAAGACAAAGCGTCGATGCGTGAACCAGGTGAAGCAATTGTTTGACAAGTAAAACTACCACAAGGAGGTGACCCATTCATCGTGATAAGTGAAAAATGGTTTCTAGACATGTTGTCATTTCATGGTCATTATTTTGTAAATCATTTGTTGCATTTTAAAATGTAAAAGTGATGATGTGTTTTCCACCACTTGTTCAGCAACAATGATGCCTCGTCATATTTTATGTCACATGTTAAACTATGAAAGTGATGTTATGTTTCCTTCACTTGTCAAAACAACAATGGTTGGACTTATGTTTGTGAATCATGTGTTGCAGTGATGATGTGTTTGCCATCACTTGTTGAAGCAACAATGATGTTTCAGCCTTATTGTCGTAGTTGGGGTATTGCATCCATCTTGATGTAAACTTGACCACTGAGTATGTGTTATAAACTCGTGGAAAGTGTGGGACGTTTGGGTCATTAGTTGGTCATAAAAGTAAAGCATGTAAGTTTCAAAATAATGTACTACAGGTTGCAGAGGTCGTAAGTGTCGGCTCGTCGCTTAAGCCTCTGAAGAACAAAGGTGAAGGAGATGGAAGCGAGACCTTTTCAGGACGCTTGTGATGTAGACAAGGTACAGAGAAGTTGCAAATTATTGTTCATGCTTTTAGAGGATCAAAAGTTCCTCAATGGGGAGGATTGATCCATGTGGCTCCAAAGACACACACAGGACAAGGAGGGCTTAGGGAAGCTTTAAAATCAAAGTGTTTGTATTATTCTGGAACCGGGACCATAGTGTAGATCTCGTCTTCCTGATCGCAGTAGTGTAAATGGTTTGTTAATCTGAGTCTGGATGCGAAACTTAGAAGCAGTCAAAGTTGGGTTGACTTTTTTATGACTGGGCAGCTTAAGGAGGCCACAATTTGGAATGAACCCGGCCACCAAATTCCAGCCAACTCTGGCTGGATTCTGGGTGAAATTGTCGGGTCATTAATTTGACTACTACTGTCAAAAAACAAATTTTAATAAAAGTGCATTAGTTATTATTTAAAACAAAAAATATATATATTTAAGGGGGTGGTGGTCACCAACCCCACCAACCCCCAACCAACCTACATACCTTACCATAAATGGCGAGGCTCGCGGGAGTTGAACCCACCTGGCCACATGGGCCAGCCCACCGGACAACCCCATTGATACAAACCGACACCAAAATTATTATATGTGACCACACCTTAAACCATATACAGACGCATGGGGAGTATGGAGGCAGGCCGCCCAATGCCTCCACCCATATATGCTTTTTGTTGGTCTATAACCATAAGGTGGTAAAAACGAGAGGTGCGGGTTTTGACTACCTAACCCCTCCTCAACCAAACCTATTATTTACCAAGTGCACCATAACCAATTACATTGGTATTTCCGCCCATATCTTTTTATATAAACCCAAATTTTCACCATTGCACACAGTTTGAGATAGAGATGGAGGAATCAGGAGTGGGCACGCAAATTGAGGTGAATTAATTAATTTTTAATGTAGGAACCATGAATTTTGCACGAGAGCCAAATTTCCACTTTTTCAGATTTTGACAAATTTTATATGGATTCAACACCTCTTGTTTCCATGAATGCAATGGCATTGTCCATTTCTCCATCAAAGTTCTGAATTTTTTGGTCATTTTTCATAATACACGTGGAACCATGATTGGTATAAAAATAGGGAGCAGAACCATGAGCCTCGATATTTTCCTAAGGAGGTAAAATTTTGCCATGTTAGAATATAGTCAAGTTTATACTTGTTTTTCACGGTTTTCCATAGGGATCAATGGCGAGATCAGATTTTCCATCTGATTTGCATATTTCCAGTCCACCCATGGAGCAAAAACTTTGAGGAATCCTAGGGGAATCTAAAAGATTCCTTGAGCCCTAGATTCTCAACTTTTCAAAATCCAGATTTTGGATAGTCGATTTTGCACTACTCGATGCCACAAATCTGATGGGACATTCAGATTTTTCATTCTCTCATTTCATTTTCCAGTCACTTTTCTAAGTGCCAGTGTAGATGTCCACATTCATGTGCGAGCAATCATTTTCATGCAATCAATGCCTTGAGATCAATGGTCAGAACAGCTTCAGCAGCTTCGTATCCGCTTCTTTAGATGGCCCTTGGTTGTGAGGTATATGATGTGTTCATGTAGTTCTTCTTTATGCATTGTGCTGCACAGATCAATGATTGATGTTGATGCAGGATCTTGTTTATTACATGTATTCATGATTCCTTGCTTGAGGTGATGTGGAATCGTATATTTGATGTACTTGTTGTCATGATTCATCATGTTATGTTTTGAGATCCCTTTTTTGTATGTTGTAAGGATAATCTTGTTGTTGTCATGCATGTTTTGCATTGAGATCCCTTTTATGCCATGTTGGCGGGATTCTCATCATGCATGAGTTTTGTGTCATACTGATAGGATTCTTTTGATTGAGAGTTCTTGTAGTGGGACATCTCTTAGAGCCACTCCTGCATGAGGGCATTTTCCTTGTATGATCACGACACCATCTCTTGCATACATCATCACTATTGACAACACTTAATGTAGCGGCCTACACCATCTTGACACTGGGACCCATAGACGTAGTCCCTCCTAGACAAACTCCATTATCAATGGCTTATGTTTTCTAGACAAACTCCATTATCAATGGCTTATGTTTTCATGTGTTGATGATTGCCTTGTTTCTCTTCTTTACAACATGCAGATGTATTCATTAAGGTTATTTAAAAAATTCAATTTAACACATCATGAAAGTAAATGTTCTTGGAAGGGTCCTTCGTCACACCTGAACCTGGATTATTACATTGCAAGTATTGGTAGATTTCATTAGTTTTCTTCCATTTGTGCATAGATTTAACAGTAGCATTATAGAGATAAGAAAATATTCAAAAAAGGCTGACAACAGGTGGATCTTACCTCATCCCTCCCTTCAGGGACCATGGCTTGAGGAACAACTCCAATTCAGCCCAAAAAGACAGAATTTTGGTTTCTTATGAAATTCAGGGTTTTTCCACTTATTAGGTCATCATCTTTTAGTTTTAGAAGATAGGTTGTAGTTGTCATTTTTATATCTTAATTTCTGCATTAGATTTCATGTTTCTTTCATAATAGGTTTCAAGCATTCCCATGCATAAGCTTGAAAAAAAAATGATGCAAATTTTGTTTTCTCATATGTTTGTAAACCCTTCTTGTTTTGAAATGATTTATGGATAAATGCCAACAATGATTTATGTGTTGCAGTAGTTTCTACATTGCAGGAAGACCTTATTTCATCAACCTCAACCAAACCATATCCACCCATGATCGCCAAGGGCCACTAAGTTCTCAATTCGAGTAATCTTTTTACAAGGACAACTTGCCATGCTTATTGAGAAAATCAAACTATCATAAATCTTTGGTTTGAGTTCTCAATGAGTGCCTACCACTCCCTTGCCTTTTTTCTTCCACTCCTCACCTTCTCTAAGCTTCGTACCACCTTCCAACAAAATCCCTATTCTTTTGACATGTTCCTGTAGGAAAATAGGGGATCCTGGAGGTGAACTAGGACATCCTGTAGGAAAACTTGTAGTGGCATATTTTGAGCCCAATTTGTGGAAAAAACATCACAAAAGCTAGGAGAAGACCCCTGCTTTCCTCCCAAACCATCTGACCCATTGCACTCCTCTCCATCCACACCTATCTCACCTGCCATGCAACCAAGAAGGATTAGCATTTATATTTTTACGAAAAGATAAAAAGAAAAAGGCTGCTATGTTTATTCATGCACACAACACTTAAGTGCTTGTTTAGATTAGATTTCATGCTTAGGGTAGTTAAGATTTCACATGTGTTAAATTAGAATTCTTTTGAAAGCAAGGTATATTAACAAATAGCTAGATGAGTTATGTGTTTTGTAGGCATATATTTCAATATTTCATTGATGTAGTAAGTAGCATTTCAATTCTCTCAATTGGGGCAAAATTCTTCTTTCTGAATTGGTAATCAAACTTCTTCATTGTTTTACTTGGGGATAATATCACCACCTGGGCTCAGATGTAGCAATCTTTCAACAACAAGTATAAGGACTATTGTAAGTCCAAATATACCAAAGAGGAGATTTTTAGAATGACCTTGGGACATGATGAGTCCTTAGAGGATTATGAGGGAAGATTCCAACTCAGCTATGAAAAGGCCAGGTGCACTTGATCATGAGTCTCTTAAGTTAGTCCTTCTCAGGGGGATCAGGGAAGATCTCATAGAAACCCTAAACCTACTATTAGGAGGGGACATCTACCAGCTACCCTATGATGATATCAAGACTTTTTTCATAATCATTCTAGGATAGCTAGAAAAACGGGTAGGGTCAGTCAAACATTGGCCAGCTTATCCTCTTCCAACACATCTATAAAAAGTGAAATTGGAAACTTGTTGGAATATTTAAAGAGTGAAATGTTGCAAACCCTTTCCCTACAGATGGACACTATGAAAATAAAAAGGAAGCGGGAGGAAGCAGAGAGAGCATTAGCCATCTTCTACCCTAGATGTGGAAGGCGGCACCCTAGGAATGAATGTACATTAAACCTTATAGAAATATGCTCGGTCTATGAAGAAAACCACTCCACAGAAAAGTGCCCTTGTTTGCCTAGACTAAAAGTTGTGTATCAGGGAATTGAAGGGATGACTGAAAAACTCTACTACATAAATCAAAGGAGACATCATGGGCCTCGATGATATGAGCAAGGCATGCAAGGGTCATCCTATGCATATTACAACACTAATCAAAACACATCCATTCCCTCTTGGGGCCCCTTTTCTCATCCCTCCTAGTCTACACCTTCTCCCTAGTCTTTTGCACCTCAATACCATTCCAAGCCAACCAACCAGCCATTTTAGCCATATACTCCTCCACAACCTCAGTGGAATGCACCATCCCAAGGTTGGAGGCCCCCATACAAGAATTCTCTAGATTTGTTTCCTTCACCTCCATCTCAAACACATCTTTTACACACTCTTCCACCTAAACAACCTTAGATTCCTACCCAACCAAACCTAAACCTAAACAACATACATGAATAGTAGGTCTATAGTGGAGAGACATCCTACCCTTCTTATGTTGTCTAAATTCATGAAATAAGCCTTAGGTTGGAGAGAGTGCTCCCAGATAACCACTCTCCATCTCCACCTAGGGAGAGTGAGGAGGAAAGAGAGGAAAGTATGCCTAGAGTGAATCCACTGCCCTTTCTTGAAATATTAACCCATCCAGTCTAGCACACCCTAGAAGAGAATGAAATTTTGGGTGAATTGAAAAATATATGTCTCAAAATCCCACTTCTCCAAGCTATTAAAGATGTACCTATTTACAACAAGCTTATTAAAGAGAAGTGTTTCAAACATCCAGGGAGGTGAAAAAGAGACACCCCTGCCATTAATGACATTGGGCAATTGTCTGACTTAATGTTGGGGCATGTAATTTGCCCAAAGTATTTAGACCCTAGAAGCCCTATAGTAGATGTACACATCAATGACACCATTTTCCCCCATACCTTGATTGATCGTAGGGCTTCCATTAATGTAATGACTAAGGACACTATGCTCAAGCTGAATCTCCAGGGATCATTAAGAAAGACCATGAAAGTCTTGCAGTTTGTAGACCAATCCACAATAGCCCCTAAGGGGATTGTTGAGGATGTGATGGTCTCCATTGACTCCTAGGAATACCCTGCAGACTTCTTAGTTCTCCATCATAAGACCAGATCTAATGGTTATCCTATCATACGTGGGAGGCCTTGGTTAGCCACTGTCGATGCCTACATAAGTTGCAAGGCTGCAAATATACCTCTAAAAAATGGGCATCTATCCAAGAAATTGGTCTTGTATCCTCCTTCTTAGCCATCTCTAGAGCATTACATACCTTTATGGCTAGAAGAGGAGGAAGAAGATGAAGTCTACTCCTCCCAACTCTATACCCTAGAAACTTCCATAGGAGGAGGGAAGCCTGATGAAGATAATTTGATTGAACACATCCTCCAAAATCCAACTCCTAACACCATGTCTCTGGAGGAAGTAGTGAAGGAAACTAAGAATAACCATAAAGTTGATTTATTCTTAGCTAACTCAAACCCTACTCATGTCAAGACAATAGAATTCAGCCTTGAAAGAGCCTTGAAAAGTAACCCCTCTCTCCATACACCAAGAAGAAGAGTTGTGTAATTTGCTAAGTGAGAATTTGGATGCCTTTGCATGGAATTACAAAGAAATTAATGGAGTGCACCCCTCGGTGTGTACTCACCAAATTTACATCGTATAAGGTTGCAAACCAATCTGACAACCCCAAAGGAGAATGAATACAACTCTCAAGGATATAGTCAAAGAAGAGTTACAGAATCCACTCGATGCATGATTCATTTACCCTATCTCGGATAGTGAGTGGGTGTCTCCTCTGGTGCTAGTTCCAAAGAAAAATGGAAAGTGGAGGATTTGTGTTGATTACAAAGAGATAAATAAAGCAACAAAGAAGGACCATTTTCCTCTACCTTTCATTGAGCAAGTGTTAGATTGTCTGGTAGGGAAGAAGTTCTTCTCGTTCATAGATGGGTTCAACGAGTACAATCAAATCTAGATCAGCTCGAAAGACCAGAATAAAACCACATTCACCTATCCTTGGGGTACTTTCTCTTATAGGGTCCTTCCTTTTGGTCTATGCAATTCCCCTCCCATTTTCCAAAGGGAAATCCTAAGTATCTTTGCATAGCTAGTCCATGATGCAGTAGAAATTTATATGGATGACTTCACACCTTATGGGTGTGATTTCCAGGAGGCTCTCTCTAACCTAGGTAAGGTGCTGAATAAATTCATTGAAATGAACTTATCCCTTAATCTTGAAAAATGTGAGTTCTTGACGACTGCAAGGGCTATTCTAGGTCACTCAATATCCTAGGAAGGACTACAGGTAGACCCATATAAGATAGCCATCATCAAAAGGGTCCCGTCTCCATAGAAACAAAGGGATGTCAAAATATTTTTAGGTCTAGCCAGATACTATAGGATATTTATAAAAGATTTCACCAAATTAGCTTCTCCCTTGTTTGGTTTATTAACCAAAGACTCCGAATTTTTACGGTTAGAAAGCTTCCAAGAAGCCCTAGACACCCTAAAGGACATGCTGACTACTGCACCTATTCTCTGAAGCACAAATTGGACTCTTCCTTTTCATGTTCATGTTGATGCCTCTCACAAAGCTATAGGAGTAGCTCAGGCCAGATAGATTACAAGATACCTTATGCCATGTACTTCATCAGTAAGAATCTGTCAAAAGTCAAGATAAACTAAACTGTGACTGAAAAAGAGCTCCTAGTTTTTGTGCATTCATTGAATAAATTTAGGCATTACATTACTAGTTACCAAACATTCGTACATACTGACATGGCTGAAATTAAATACTTGATGAATAAACCTGATGTAAATGCCTGGATTATTAGATGGTTACTTCTATTGCAACAATTTTATTTAACTATTATTGATAAGCCTGGCAAGGATAATGTTGTTGCAGATTTTTTATCCATATTGACTTTTCCTACAGTGGAAGAAGGAACAGTTGATGATCAGTTACCAGATGAACATTTATTCACCATTTCAATTCTCTATCCATGGTTTGCTGACATAGAAAACTACTTGGTGTCTGCACAGTTTCATCCAAAATTGTCCTCCAAGGAAAAGAGAAGAAACATAAGAAAGAGCACCCCATTCACTTGGAATGGGGGAAATCTCTTCAATCTAGGTCTGGATCAAATTCTAAGAAGATGTGTCAGGGAGGAGGAAGTCTTCGACATCCTTCTATCCTATCATGATGGGCCTTGTGGAGGTCACTTTGCAGCCAAAAGAACAACATTCAAGGTACTACAAGTTGGTTATTACTGGCCCACTCTTCACCAAGATGTGAGGAGGTATACGAGCCAGTGTGATCGATGCCAAAGGATGGGGAAACCTACCCCAAGGGATGAGATGCCTCTTCAACCTCAACTGACTCTCGAGCCATTTGACAAGTGGGGCATGGATTTCATCGGGCCCATTGACCCTCCATCCAAATAGAAGTAGTACATCATTGTGTGCACTAACTACTTAACAAAACAGGTTGAAGCCAAAGCCATCAAAGCATAAACAAAATAAAAATTGGCTGAATTCTTAAGGGAGAATGTGTTTTATAAGTCTAGGCACCCTAGAGAATTGGTCACTAATAAAGGAAGTTAATTTACATCTCACATGACTGAAAATCTGTTAATCCAACACAAAATCAAGCACATAAAATCCACCCCTTACCACCTACAGGCTAATGGGCAAGTGGAAGTAACCAATAGAGAATTGGAAGGTATTTTGACCAAGGTGATTAGCAGTAGCAAAAACGATTGGGCAGAGAGATTAGTTGAGGCCAGCTCAGCCTACAATACCACCTGAAAGACCACCACTGGCTTCACTCCATATGAGATGGCCTATGGGAGGAAAGACCTATTGTCCACTAAATTTGAATACAACACCTTAAGGATGGAAGGACAACTGGATCTAGATATCACAAGGGCACAACAAGGAATATTGTTCTAGTTGAATGGGTTAGATGAATTTAGGATGTAGGCCCTCCTATGGATAGAAGTGACTCAATTTTAAAGGAAAATCTTGCATGACAAGAATATAAAAGACAAATAGTTTCAAGAAGGTGATTGGGCTTTGTTGTATGATTCCCAGTACAAAGATTTTAAAGGAAATTTAAGGACTATATGGTTAGAGCCTTATGTAATAGAAAAGTGTCATGATAATGTTGTTGAGCAGATAAGAACCATTGATGCAGAGGCTATCCCTTTGCTTGTTAATGGGTACAGATTAAAAATCTACAAAAAGCCCTTATCAAAGCAGTAATTCATTAATAGCATCAGCAAGACAGTGATGGTGGTACAGAAAGCCTCAACTTAGGTGAAAACCTCCATGAGGCACCTGAGTCCCATTGTTCAGTTGAAAACCTCTTGAGGTGACCCAAGAGTGTTAAAAAAAAAAGAATAAAAAGATCTCCAGGTGAAAACCTCTTTTTAGACACCCAAAGTTGGAAACTAGGATGAAAAAATCCTTGGGGGCAGACTTGTTGGTTTTCAAAAAAAAAAAACAAAAAGGGAAAAAAGAGAAAAATATACAAAATATGGCAATTCTATTTTGCAGGTATGCAAGAGGAGGATAAGCACAACACGAGGAGGACAACAGGACCTGTAAAAGCCATGTTTTAATTCACCCATCTCATATCTGCCATTACCCCCCTAGTCTTCCATCTATACACCACTCAAAATCATTTCAAACAAGCTTTGTGTTTTCTATAGGATTCCTTGTAATCCTACAGGATTTTCTTGTAGAAACGATAGGAGATCATGAAAACCACAAGAAGAGCAATCCAATGGTAAGGTGGTGACAAAATATTATGTATGAATGAGAAAAACCATTTACCTCACCACACTACAGCCAATACCTTTCATCACCATGTTTCCTCTATATCCATCAAAGAAATCAGTTCAAAAAGATTACAAAAGAAAAGAGAAAAAAGCGAAAAGAAAGAGAGAAAAAAGGACAAAGGATGCATACCCAAAAGCATCATCCCTCACCTACCATTCCATAACCCCCTTCTCCACTCATTTCAGTAGCCCTTCTACTTCAGAGCTAAGAAAAATGTGAAAGTTTAAGGGAAAGGCATCTACAAGACATCCTGTACACATCCTGTAGGAAATCCTATAGCAACCTATCCCACAAAAGAAACCACAGAGACTACATCCATTTTTAGTACATGGACTACAAGGATGAGGAAGCTCCTCCAGATCTCAACACCAGTAGAAAGATCACAAACAACAAGGTTCAGCACCTACACATCATCAAAAAGGAACAAAACATCAAAAGAGAAAATATACAGTGAAAATATGTAGATTGAAAATCACAGCAAAGTGGCACCACTATCTAGCATGCAAAATCAACGAAGCAAAGGATCCACAGGTATGTCATCTTACTAATGCTCTCTCATAAGTACAATATGATCAAAATTGTAGTAGTACTGCGAGATTTGATTTTATAAGTGAAGATCGGCAGTTAACTTGGCCACCCTCGACCAGTTAACTTGGCCACCCCCGGTCATATAACAAGAATAAAAGTGTTAGACCACTACACACATGGAAAAGGTCAAATCAAAGGAAAAAAGGAATTATTCCAAAAATGGTTAAGTTACGAAGGATAAGAGTGGGAGATGATTATGAGGTAAGGTGAAATTATGGACTAGTAGTGGGACCAATAGTCCAAAAGAAGGTGCTTGTACTCAGCCAACTAGCACACCACCCAACACGATCATCCATAAATAGAAATAAAACACTAAATCCCATATGAGAAAATCAAAGGCAACTTCAAGGATTCATAGAATGAAGAGGTTACTCTCAACATTCTTGAAATAGCACCTATAGGACATAGTGAGCATCTACAACAAGCAGGAAACCTACAGGATACAAAGAGATTATCCTATAGAGCTATCAGTGGACACTAAGGGAATTAAAATCAAGGGTTATCATCACCAGAACATAGCGAAGTGAGGTAGGTTCCATTCCCTCCATATTTTCCATTTACAAAGAAGAAATCCTCAATTCAGTTAGGAATTTGTAGTTCATATAAGGATAGAAAGATTGTATTGCATGTCACTAAAATTTAATTCCAAAACTTCCTCACCTACCAGAAGTCTTGGACTAATTCCACACAAAGCTCAATAATTACCAGGAAAAGATGACAGAAAGTTTCAATAAGAAATAACCCACCAACACAGCAAGAATCCATCAACATCCTCATGTGGTGGAATTTTTTACAAGGCATAAATGGATGGGGTTCTTTGAGAGGATGAGAGGATATGATGATGATGTGGTCATAGAATTTCTCCTCTCACTCGTGCCCCTCACTAGATCTAGTGCCACTTGTTAGGGTCCTATATTAATAGGATTCATAATTTTAAATTGAGTGTGATTGATCTTGTAATATTGTACATACCTTTTCTTTTCTGCCAATGTTTTCCATATTAAAAGTTAAAAAATGTAAAGACGGTATGTCCTAAAATAAATATCAAAGGAAAAAAAGAATAAGAAAAGATAAAAAAAAGTGAAAAAATATGAATCCCAAACAAAAAAGATCATGAAAGTGTGCAAGTCTAAGTGCCACTACTTTTTACTTTACTGTACAAAATAATGGTTGTGTACAACTTGTCATAAATGCCACAACCCATAATAGTCAAATTGTTTAATCTTGACTAGTTCATGCTTTAAATTTAATGTTTATAGATAAAGAATAAAGATCTAGCCAAACTGTTTAATCTTGACAGATCAGTAGTTAGGTAGAGAAATAAAATGTGCTCATAAGCTTAATCTGAGCCATTGGAAGATATAAGGTTAGAATTAGATAGTTTACTTTTCAAAAAAAAAAGGAAAGAAAGGGTCTGCTAGCTTAAATGCACCCAATAAAGTGAAGAAAAAAAGTTAGGGTAAGTGAAGGGTAAGTAGAAGAAAGGTTGCAGAAGTACAAAGATGATCGAAGAAAAAGCACATTTATTATGCTTAATCCTATGTTTGAGTGTGCAGGAGCAGTTATCAAAGTGAAAGGATGTTCACAAGTTGATTTGGCTAACTTCCCCTCATTTCATTTCACCCCCCACTACATACTTACTAATTTCCCCATTATCCCATAATTTTGTAAGAAAATACCCTTTTCCTTTCATTTTCACCCTTGCCCCTTGGTTTCACACATTTCCCTAGAAATTTACCCTCCAAACTCATTCCCCTACCCGAAATACCCCTTTTCCTTTGTGTGAAACCCATTCCCCTTTGGAGAAACTACTCTCCCCTTAATAATTTCCCTATTTTTCTTAAAAACCCACATAAAACCCCTTACCCTAAGTTTAAATTACCCCCCGCCCCCCACCCTCTCCCCCCCCTCGCATTACTTTATTAACTCCGCCATTTGTATATTTCTCGACAAAACTCCCAATATCCTTTTAAACCATAAAACCCCATATTTCCTAAGTTTTGTCTCCCTCCCGCTTATTTAAATTAATTGCACAAATTCACTAATTCTTGGTATAAAAACCTTTTAACCCATGCCCTTGGTGTGGTTAAGAAAACCTCGGTGCAGTTAATCTTGGTCCCATTCCATAACCCGTTCATTATATTTTAATCCCCATTTATTCATTAAATAATTACAAATCAATTGTAATTAATCCCTGGATCCCCACAAATCTTCGCCCTTACTTCCTCCATGCAGCTCCACTATGCGACATCCATCCGATCTTCCACCCCTAGATCTGACAATGCACATCCATATCACATTCATATCCTTGCCTACCATTACCTGCTCGAGAGCACCCGAAATTAGTGGTTTTGCTTGGCCCCCTTTTGGTTACATGGTGGCTCCAGGTGAATTCGCGTGCTCTCAAGAAAACATTCCCTGATGGCCAAAAGCAATGTGATGAGCCTTAATACCACCTCCCCACTAAAATCTGAAACCACCACTATTCATTATGAAATTTTGTGCCAAATTCTAACCGTTGTTGGTTAAAATGCCAAAAAATCTCATTTTCACCCTTTTTCTCATTCGCTCTGAGAAAGCTTCCTCAGCCTTCCTATACCACTCTGAGACTTTGCAACCAAATTTGATCACTAATTACCTCCCGAATGCTCTAGATGCCCAATTCAACCATCCAGTGCACAACTGAAGCCAAAGTACCCTCTTTAGCCACCATTTAAACCAGTTGCAGCATATACCACCATTTCCAGGTATTTGGAAAAAAACTAGAATGATCCTCTCAAATTTAAAAAGCCACAGTGAATTCAAATGTCAAATTGATTGAATTTAATTGGTTTTCCCTAAATTAAGAGTATTTCCCACCTAAATAGCCAAACCCCACTTTTCTAACCTGCAGACTACCCTTTCACTCCACCATACTTTCTCAAGCTTCACTTCTACAGTCTGTGCAAGCCCAATTCACACCTTTCCCCATAATATGGCTGCCCAGACCACTCTAGATGTTAGACTTGTGTGAACCCCTCACCTGGACATTGGCCATTTGCCCCTAGTAGATAGGGATTTCCAAATAAAAGACACTGCAACTCCAACCCACCTTCTAAAACTCCACTATTGGAGTAAGAACATATTTCTGAACCATATAGATGGCATCAACCTTTGGGAATCAAATTTACCCTAATACACATTCCTAGAAGTTCACCCATTCCCTGATATTGTACATTTTGTCATGCCTTTTATGTTTCTAGCCAAAGGGCTATTGTCACCCTAGATCAGAAATTGTTATTCAGCGTTACACCTGAGTCAATAAACCAAATGTTAAAAATCCAATCTAGCCATAATCAGACTCCTCTATCCATTAGAAACCTATTGTACTTGTACCTCACATTAGAACAGGTGAAAATCAAGCAAGTCTTCTAGAATTTTATCATTGAAGACCGCCATACTCCTATAGATACCCCACCCTATGCTGCCACCATTTTCTCAGAAACTGGTAGACACATAATCACCATGCTATCATGCATCCTAGGATACACATTAGATGAGCATGTGGATGAGGTCATCCTGGCCTTCTTGTCCATTTTCACTCCAAACAAGCCTCCTAGTGTCATGTATGATTATGCTCATTTCATTGCAGATAGAATGCATGAACAATTCACCAGACTTCCCAGTGAAAGAGTTTTCAAATACTCTTCAGTTGTTTTATATGTTTTTGTATTACCAGACAGATAAGTTTCTTATGAGCATCTAGAAGTTGGACACCAGGGGAAAGGAGAGACCAGTGGTTTACTAGACACCCTTGGTCCAGAAGTTTTCCATAGCATTCAACTAGAAAGATTTCAAAGACTCCTTTGTGTACCCAATCATGAACTTAATAACTTTTGATACTCAACCTAGAATTAGCCAAGACATCAAGACAGTGCTGCAATTGGCAAAGAACAACAAGGTGGAAGATTGGTACCTCTACCAAAAACACACTGAGATTAGAATTTATGGTTGCCAATTAGCCCCTTATAAATTGCCAAAATACATCCCTATGAGGATATTTTCCCTTGAATATTTCAGACAAATCATCAATTTTGATGAGGTCCACTTCCAATCTGCTAGGAAGAAAACCTAGTTCAAGGTGAAAAACCAATTGGGCCCATTCATTTGCAACAATAGAGAGGCTGGACTAGAGGCCGACAGGTTACTACAGTAGATGAAATTTTGAAACAACTTCATATGGTAATATGACCCTCATGGGGCCATAAACAAGTTGATACTTAAAGTAAAATTGGCACCTTACATCCACCACCCAACACCAGACATTGAATAGTTTTCCAACCAATTTGAGTGGGTGGAGAACATATTGATTGATATGGACATCATAGTTGTGGATTTTGAGAACACACTGACTGATTTAGAAAAGAAATTTGACCAGAGCTCTTTCTTGCAGGTTCCAAAATTAGGAGAAACAATGAATGTTCATCCTGTGCTTGAGACCCCAGCCAATGAGGAGAAGAATCGTAAGAGGAACAGGGAAGAGGCATCTAGATTTTCCATGGAGACTACTAATGAGTTGTTTGAGCTAAGAAAGAAGGCCAAGTTGAATCTTGTGCCTGAAGAGGAGGAGAACATTGAGTCAGTGAAAATGACTAACACTGAGACAATGAGGCAAAGAAGTAAAGAAGCAGCTACATCAAAGGAAACATAGTAGCCATCAACCTCCAACACACAGATGTTAGAGAGACAACATAGCATGGAGGTTTATTCATTTTTCAATCCAGCTGACAAGGAAAAGGATATCAAATATAGATTCAAAGAAATAAAGATGAGGAATGAAAAGTTGAAAGCAGAGACATATGCCCAAAACCTCAAGAATACACCACCAAACCAGACCAGATTGATGTCAACTTTTGACATCAAAGTAGGCAAGATGCGGGTGTCATTTTTGCAGCCCACTATTTAGCAACCAAAGACCTCTGCTGACTATAAAAAGACAAATTTTGAGGTGTTGGCTAGGTATGTTCATCCCATTGATCAGATAGAGTTCCACAAGCAGGCTAGAGAAATGATTTACTCCACCCTCATAGAAAAGGCCATGGATGCCTTTAAGCTGAAACATTCATTGGATAATGTGACAACCCAATTCAAGCTTGAAAAGGCCTCCTCACAGGCGAAAGATAACAGAATAAAATCATTGGAGGACTTGTTCATTGAGCTTGGACATGATCCAAATGACATCAGGCTACTAAACAACTAATCAAGAAGAAGAATGAGGACATAGTAGCCATCAAGAAATAGCATAAGCTACCTCATTCATAGAACCCACAGACAAAAGAGGTCCTAGAAAGTTAGAGCAATCATGAAGAGATGATGGACCTAGTGCTGCAACTGAATGATTAGTTGAAGGAGATGGAGAAAGAACTGGATAGCTTCATGCAACTCAAAAAGTTATTTTGGATGATGCTCCTAAAATTGTCAGTCCAAAAATTACCACTGTTGTACCTTCTACTTTGGAAGCATCCTTAGCCCCCACTAATCCAATGGCCACTACGCTATCGACAACTACATCAACAACAAGATCGACAACAATAAGCTCTACAGGTGATGAAGCAAACAGGGTGGTCAAAGAAATGGAATAAATGTCCATTCATACCACTGAGATGAACAAACTTAAGGAGAAAGTCACCAGCTTGGAAACAAATTACAATTTAGCCCAAATCATGCACAAAGAAGAACAACAGAAGGCGACAAGCATGACTGAAAGAGTCAAAAGCCTAGAGAAAGTGTTGACAGTGAATGAAACCTATAGGTTAGGTTAAGGAGCAACTGTGGTCCAATATCATTGACTCTGTCAATGATATTTGGCCATCTATTCATTTATTTTTGAACAAATTGATTTTATAAAGCAAGATACATAAGCCATCAAAGAGTTAAAGAAGAACTCGGAAATATGCCAGAGGAGGCAACAAGAATCATTCATTTCCTCAAATCCAAGAACAAGTATGAGCTGCAAGAACTACAGATACCTAATAGGACAAGTACAATTTTGGAAGTTATAAGAGTCCTCACTAAGAGGAATTTGATGTTGAACTTGGAGCATAAGTGTCGAACCATGCAACTGGCCATTGACAGCTTCATGGTTAAGTTCGAACTTTGAGGCAAAAGGGGTTACGAAATCCCTTAGCTATAAATGATAAACTAATGATACATGAGGATTACAATAAGAAGACCGAGGAAGTGGCCAAAGATCAGGTAAAAACTTCATCCATCAAGGGCATACCAACAAGTAAAGTATTATACCAAACTTTTGAAAACTTGTTTTGCCTCCAACATGAGGTAAAACACTTTTTTGTCAATAAGCCAACTTTTTCCAAGTATACAGATGTAGATGAGATATACCAAATAATACTCAATATCCAATTACTGGATGTTGATACATGGGAAAGAGTTAATGATTTACTGTTGGAAATACACAGTAAAAATATAAATGTACAGTAAAAAGTAAAAGAGCACAGTAAAAGGATATTGACAGGTTAGCAGCGTTAAAAAGTATCAGATGAAAGTGTATTAGATGAAAGGTCATAAGTAAATATGACATCCAATGTGAAGACCAAACAACCAAGCAAATTAAAAGGTAAAAGATCAAATAACAAAGACAACATAACCTAAATAAAAGGGACAACAAATAATAGTTCAATAGATGTCTCTAGCTTCTTGCATGAAGATATTTCCATTTCCTAGATTAGTTCTCAATGCAGTTTGAGATATTTTGTAAATTCTTTTTGTATATATACTTCATATTTCGAAGTATTGAGGGTGGATTGCTATACATTTGTAGAGTTATTTTGATCTTAAACATAAGGGTGATTGTACCACTTTTCAAGTCAACAGATTGGAGCAAATAAAAATATTGCACTAGAGGATTCATGAGATGAGCCATTGCAGTGAAGTATCTTCTTTGTCTTATTTTTTTACCTTCTTATGTGTTTCATAAACTTAAATGTTTTCCAAATTTGAATGAATTAACTTGAAATAATACTCAGAATTTGTTTAAGTACACTCTCTTTTGCACAGTTAGTCATTCATATGTTTTCCTCTAATACCTGGATTTGAGAACCCATAATTTCTCACCCATCCCAGTTGATCTCTTTCACTTCTCTCCATGATCTGGCTTAGGGAACCCTTAATTTCTCCCTAGATCCGATTGGAAACCATTTCACCTTCAAGCCTTTGAGATTTGTAGTAACTCCTCTATCTTGTACTCTAGACACTATTTTTAGAACATAATCCAATATTGTTTGTCTAACATTTGACCCCATACCCCAATGGTATAAGACAACCCTTTTCATCTAAGTAAGTTATCCCACCACCCAATTTCAAATCAAAACCTAAGTGCAACCATAACTAGCCTAAAATTAATTAACTAAAACAAAGTCAAATAAAAAAGAGAGAGCCCTCTCTAAGATTAGGAAGGCTGGGTTATGACCTCCAAAAGTGGTTAGTGGTTACCTCTATCATTTATTTTTCTAACAACTTTGAAGAAATTTTGGAGTGATAACATCATTGGCAACCATACTGGGGACTTCAATCCTCAGTGTCATAAAACTTTAAGGAAACCTTAAATTTCATCTTAAGCCCCTAAAGGTCATTTTCACAAGTTGTTTTTGAAAAGTTTCATAAAAAACAGTTTAAAAAAGTTAGAATTCTAGCTCCTAAGAAGACTCACTATACCAGGGCAAACCCAGATCCAAACCCTGCTACCATAGTTGATGACCCAGACAGAATTTTAAGACAACCAAAAAATGAAGAAAATTAGGCAAGTAGTAGCCAATTAGTCAAAGAAAATTCACTCCCTAAGGAGTTATAAACTTTAGAGGAAATCCCTTTTGATTTTTCATTTGACCTCTCATTATTTAGAACTAAATCTGAGAATGCCATCCATGAAACGATGTTTGAACCTCAGTTTAATCAACTCATTGAATAAAAAAGGGTTATCCATCCAGATTTAGACAAATTTGTCTTGGAGGCTTTTAACAAGTTATAATCTTTTACCTCTACATTGATAAGCAATATAGATAGTGCTTACCTTCAACAATTTGTTGAACTAGCTGCCCTCACCTCTACTGCCTCTGAAATTTTTGCACAGTCTTCATTCACTGTAAATATAGCTTCTTTTACCTTAACCTCACTTATAGTATCCACCACAATCCATTCCCCTAAACCAGTTATTCATCCACCATCCTCACCATCATCTAGTTAATCTCCATCCAATTCAAGCCCCTCCTCAACTACCAGCACTTTACCCCCTAGTCAAGCCAAAATCCAAGCCATGGTAGACCAATATGCACCTCTGGTTTTACCTCCACAACTCCATGTCATGCCCCAAGATTATCAGAAAAAAATATTCTTGTTTGATGCTACTGGTCAGTACACTGCCCAATAGCATGTAAACAAGATGACTAACTATTTTGAGTTGCATGAGATAGATGAATCAAATGTCCAAATGAGGTTGTTTGCCCAAACATTAACTGGGGATGTCGAGAAATGGTTCAAAGCTTTACTTGCCCACCATATTGCAGACTTAGATAATTTTCATAGATTATTCATTGATAGATGGGAGAG
The DNA here is from genome assembly GCA_000404065.3 of Pinus taeda. NCBI lineage: Eukaryota > Viridiplantae > Streptophyta > Pinopsida > Pinales > Pinaceae > Pinus > Pinus taeda. Next base: position 49,455 of record APFE031440276.1, read on the forward strand.
AAAGAAAAGCTTGTTGCAAATACTTTTTGAATATGACAACATTAGAAGAGATCCTAATGAGTCAGTTCGGGATTATTGTACTAGGTTCAATAATATCTACAATGCAATCCCAACTAATATTATGCCTACACTTGACCTAGAATTAATTAAATTCCCTGATGGTTTTGACACTGACATGTCATACCAGCTAAGGGAAAGAAACCCTGAAACATTGGAACAAATGAAAAGCAATGCGGTTAGTGTAGAGGCCAACCTATTAGCCAAGAAAGCCAGAATGAGAAATGAAAAGAGAGTTGTAATTAAAGAGGAAACTTCCACTTCTGATGGAAATATAGATAGTTTAGCCAAGAGTGTAGAGATAATAATGGATAGATTAGAAAACATGGAAAATAAAACTCAATGGGAGAATCAACAACCACCCCCAATAAGAAAACCTAACTTTAGGAAGAACCCTAGCACTGGAAAGAATGTTATACCATATCAACAGATTAGGCCCCCCTTCCAAGAGAACTATGTTGAGGGTCCACAGAGCCAAGAAGGAGAGGATGACACCTAGATAAACTTACTAGAAATCAAAGACGAAGATGTTGTTTTTCTTACTTAAGAATAACAAGAGTTGTACATGCTACAACAATTGCAATTATAATCTGGTGAATCCTTTGACTTTAAACAGGGATATGAGTCAGTTATATATGAGGTACACAAATAATATAGCTTAAGAAGTAAAAATAAAAATGAAGCTCCCATTAAGAGATCAATCCAGACCCAGACTAAGAAAATAAAAGAAGCTCTTATCACTAAAATTTTACAAATCCTCCCTAAGGGAACACCGAAGACCTCTACCGAAAAATTTGTAGATATAACCTCCACCAAAACTCAAACTGAAGCAATCACTAAAAACATTCCAAACAAGAGAAATCAAGGCAAAACAGCTGAAACATAGACTGAAATGCCTAGTATTAAAAAACAAGATAAAAATGCACAGGCTGCATTTGTTAAGGAAGATCTCATCCAAACAAACAAAACTCAGCTCCCCTTCAACATCAAAACTAAAATAGAAAAACTAAATATATCAGTTCCTTTGACCGAATTAGTAAAGAATGAATCCTATAGATCACAGATAACTGAAACTTTAAATATAGGGGAGGGGGAAGTTGTTTTTAACTTGAGTAATGATCAACCTAAATTATTTTCTGGCCTTGAGGTGAATGCTACTCATTAGCAAGGGGGGATCCCTCCTTTCTATGTTAGCCTAAACAATCATGAAAAAATATTACATAATGCTATGTTAGAGTCAGGGGCATCCCATAATTTGATGCCAAAAGCAATTATGGAGAGACTGAACTTAGACATCACCATACCACATAAGGATTTGTTTTCCTTTGACTCTAGCCAAGTTATATGCCTTGGTTTGATCAAGGATTTATGTGTAATTCTAGTCCAATGCACAGCGAAAAGTATAGTAATTGACATAGTAGTTGCAGACATCCCACCCAAATATGGAATTTTGTTATCTTGCTCATGGGGAGAAAAATTGCAAGGTTCCTTGTAGCTAGATATTTCTTATGCCACCATATTTGTTTTTGGCCAACAAAGGAAATTATATAGAGAGACCTTGATGAAATACATGGTGAGTAGTGCTGAAAAACCATAAAACATTTCCATATACTCAATGCATTCTAATATGGACTCTTTCGTCTTGTACAATTTCGAACATGACAATAATCAAATCACAACTAAAGAACTGAAATATAAAACAACTAATAATGAGAACATTTTTCATGAGTCCTAGTGGCATCTAGATTTTGATGGATCTGTGAATAGGTTAGGGGCTAGTTCAGGAGTGTGGATCCATAATATGGAGAATAATCATTCTGAGGGACATGCATTTAGGTTAAACTTCAAATGTACCAATAACATGGCTAAATATGAAGCTCTGATCTTAGGATTACAATTGGTTAGAAAACTTGGAACCAAAAGAGTTTCCATATTTGGAGACTCAAAACTGATTATTAAATGGATTAATGGTGAATACTTTGTAAACAATCCTAGACTTAGTCAATACAGGGAGGTTGTCCTAGATTTGATTAAAGACCTCCTAGAAACAAACTTTGTTTCCATTCCTATAAAACAAAACATGCAAGCCCATAGTCTTGCCACTTTTTCCAGTACCTCCAAATTGCCCTTTCAACCCAACCATCAGTACACAGTAGAAGTGAGACATAGGCATGTTATTCTAGACAACTTGAAGTATTAGCAGATTTTCTCCCAAGATTCTCAGATTTACAACTTCGTTAATGTTGAAGGTGAGGTTCATAATTGTAAAAATAGATATAGACTGTACAGTAGAAAATAACATAGATAATAACATAGATAGTGACATAAATGTAAATATTTTAGAAGTAGGTAAACCTACTAATTTAACTAGATTAGAAGTAGATAACTTAGAAAATGTAGAGATAGAAGAGATAATGAATGATGGTCCTAAAATTCTTAATCTTAAAAATAATTTTTTGCCTAAGGGATTAGTCCCCTTAGAAGATTTGTTTGACTCAAACAATGTAGCTAGGAAACTAAAACTAGAGCCTTTAAGATCAGATATAGAAGAATGTAACATAGGAACTAAGGAAAAACCAAAACTCATTAAAATATCAAAAACCTTACCTCCAGAGGAAAAGGTAAAATACATAAATCTGTTTAAAGAGATCCAGGATATATTTGCATGGAGTTATGAAGACTTGAAGACTTATGACACTAGCATAATCCAACACAAAATACCTCTCAAAGAAGATCATAAACCTTTGAAACAGAAACTTAGGAGAATTAACCCAGTTCTTATGCCATCTATTGAGAAAGAAGTTAAAAGAATGTATGATTCCCAAATTATAGCCCCCATTAGATACTCAAATTGGATTTCAAACTTAGTCACTACAAGGAAAAAGACTGGAGAAATCAGACTTTGTGTTGATTTCAGAAATTTAAACAAGGTCTCTTCAAAAGAAAACAATCCTCTACCAAAAATGGACCATATCCTTCAGAGGGTAGTAGGCTCATCCAGAATATCTTTACTTGATGGATTTTATGGATATAATCAAATCTTAGTTCAACCAGAAGACTAAGCCAAAACTGCATTTACTAATCCTTGGGGTACCTTCATGTATTTGAAGATGCCTTTTGGATTAATGAACACAGGAGAAACATTTCAAATGGCTATTGATATAGCATTTTCCAAGGAGATCCACAACTTCCTAGTGGTATAACAAGATGATATCACTGTTTTTTCTAAATCTTATAATGAACACCTAAATCACTTGAGGAGAGTATTTATCAAATGCAGGAAATTTGGGATTTCTTTAAATCCCAAAAAGACACTCTTTGGTTTAGAAGAGGGTAAAATGTTGGGACATATAATATCTAAAGATATAATAAGGATAGATCCTACTATAATAGAGCCCATTTTGACCATTTCCCATCTTAGAAGCATTAAAGAGTTACAATCATTTTTAGGCAAGATAAATTTTCTTAGGAGATTTATTTCAAATTTAGCAGAATTGATTAGAGAACTACATAAAATGTTAAGAAAGGACTTAGCACTTAAGTGGATAGTGGAGGCCAAAGAACCCTTTGAAGCCATCAAGGAAGCCTTAACCAAAACTCCAATCCTTACAAGTCCTTATTTTCAGAAATATTTTATAATTTTTTCTTTTGCTTCAGAACACACCATTGCAACAGTCTTGCTGCAAAAGAATGACCAACGATATGAACAACCAATTGCATTTTTTAGTAAATCCTTAAGAGATGCCACACTCAAATACAATATTATGGAAAAAAAAGCATTAACTTTAGTAAAGGCTATCAAATATTTCAGAGTCTACATTCTTTATTCTCACATCATTGCTTATGTTCCAAACTCAGTAATTAAGGACATTTTAACACAAAATGGACTTGAAGGCAAAAGAGGCAAATGGATTGCCACTATATTAGAATATGACATAGAAAGAAATCCTAATAAACTTATCAAAGGCCAAGGTTTAGCCAAACTAATTGATCCAGGTGGATGTTGGTGGCCACCCACCTATCCCATTTGGACCCCCACAATTTTCTCTTTCAGCATTTTCAGTTTCCTTAATTGTAGCACAACTTACTATTTTTAGCAGTTTTTCGGGTCCTGAACTTCCGAAGCCGTTTTGAGGCCCTAAA
>APFE031440276.1:59267-99086 GCA_000404065.3 Pinus taeda
ACATCTCTTCTCAGAGATAAGCTGCCATTGCCCTAGCTGGTTTATTTCCATTTCTGGTTGTAAGCATATTTCAGTATTTTCCGTTAATGAAATGAAGTATTATTTCCGCTGCATATTTGTGTATATGGTTATCTCTATATTTTGTTGCGTTCCTGTTTAAATCCGGATCACTAATGGTTGAATCGAACTGTCAAGCCCTAGATATTAATTTCAATGGTGTCCTTGATGATCAGGAAGAGATGGCAACTCCACAGATTAGGGAACCTTTTACAGATTCACTTTGGTATGCAAATATCATATTTGTATTACTAAACTTACAAGCTTCTCCTGGTTTGACAAGAACTAAAGCTAGATTTTTGAAAATGAAGTCATTGAGATATTATATTATAAATAATGCTTTGTTTTGGAAATACATTAGTGGTATTCTTTTGAACTGTTTACAGAAAGATGAAGATGATAAAACTATGCAAGAATTTCTTGCAGGGGATTGTGGAGGACACTTGTATTGGAAGACTACTACTGCGAAAATTATGAGGGTTGGTTTCTACTGGCCCACCTTGTTTGCAGATGTTAAGAAACATGTGACCTCATGTCATAAGTGCCAGATATTTGAGGGAAAGAGAAAAATTTTACCCTTGCCTCTTAAACCAATCTCCACTGGAATGCCATTTCAACAATGGGGGTTAGACTTCATTGGAGAAATACAACTAGCTTCCTTAGCCCAGCATAAGTGGATTCTGACAGGCACTAACTATTTTACCAAATTAATAGAATCCATCCCTTCTAGACAAGCCATAGACACTATCATTATCTCCTTCCTAGAGAATAATATCCTATTATGATTTGGATGCCCCCAGAAGCTCATTATTGATAATGCAGTTTCCTTTAAATCCAAGAGAATGATATATTTCTTTAACAAATACCACATCACCCTTGGCCACTCCACTGCTTATTACCCTCAAGGTAATGGATTTGTAGAATCCTCCAACAAAAGCCTGGTCAATATCATTAAGAAATTACTAGACAACAACAAAAAGACATGGAACAAAAAGTCGGTCAATTCCTTATGGACACACAAACTAACTACTAAGAAATCCATTGGCACATCTCCCTATCAGTTAGTAAATGGGATGGATGTTGTTTTCCCATCATCTTTGGGAGTGCTAGTGATGAGGATCATCCAACAGTTGCAGGTAGAACCATATGATATCCAAAGAAGGATAAATTAGACCATACACCTGTAATAGACCAGAGAAGAAGTATATATAAAATCACAAGTAATCCAAGGGCAATAATGTATTTGATAAAAAGACCAAATCAAATGATTTTTACATAGGTGATAAAGTTCTTAAGTTGGATTCAATAAGAGAAGACAAAGGCAAACATAGCAAATTTGACTTTTTATGGCAAGGGCCTTATGTCATTTATGGTTACAGGGGTAAGAATGGCTTTTTCTTGAGAGAGATAGATGGATCAGGTCTACCATGATGACCTGTCAATGGTGGAATGTTGAAGCATTATTTTTCCACTGATTAACCATAGTTCACTTTACTTTGCATCATTGTACATAACATTGCAGAGTGTAGATTGGATTGGATGGTAATATTTTGAAGTTGAAGCCCAAAGAGAAGGCCTTGAGCTTTGAAGGGTTCACCATCATAAGTATCAATAAAGTAGAATCACATAAGGATAGTTTACCAAGTAATTTAAGTCCCAATTCAAAGGCTACTGATCTTTAGAGTTCTTGACATTTCACCAGGAAATGTCATCCCCGTGTGGAGCCACTGTTAGGGTCCTATATTAATAGGATTCATAATTTTGAATTGACTATGGTTGATCTTGCAATATTGTACATACCTTTTCTTTTCTGCAAATGTTTTCCATAATTAAAATTAAAAAATTTAAAGAGGGTATGTTCGAAAATAAATATGTAAGGACAAAAAAAAAAAAAAAAAAAAAAAAAAAAAAAGTGAAAAGATATGAACCCCAAACAAAAACAGATCACGAAAGTGTGCAAGTCGAAGTGCCACTACTTTTTACTTCACTGTAAAAAATAATGGTTGTGTGCATCTTGTCATAAATTCCACAACCCATGATAGTCAAAATGTTTAATCTTGACTAGTTCATGCTTTAAATTTCATGTTTATAGATAGAGAATAAAGATCTAGCCAAACCATTTATTCTTGGCAGATCAGCAGTTAGGTAGAGAAATAAAATGTGCTCATAAGCTTACTTTAAGCCATCAGAAGACATGAGGTTAGAATTAGATAGTTTACTTTTCAAAATAGAAAGGAAAGAAAGGGTCTGCTAGCTTAAATGTACCCAATAAAGTGAAGAAAAAATTTTAGGGTAAGTGAAGGGTAAGTAGAAGAAAGGTTGCAAAAGTACAAATTTGATTGAAGCAAAAACACATTTATTGTGCTTAATCCTATGTTTTAGTTGTAGGAGAAGTTATGAAAGTGAAAGGATGTTCACAAGTTGATTTGGCTAACCTCCCCTCATTTCATTTCACCCCCCACTACATACTTACTAATTTCCACATTATCCTGTCATTTCCTAAGAAAATACCCTTTTTCTTTAATTTTCACCCTTGCCCCTTGATTTTACACATTTCCATAGTAGTTTACCCTCCAAACTCATTCCCATACCCCAAATACCCCTTTTCCCTAGTGTGAAACCCATTCCCCTTTGAAAAAACCACTTCCCCTTATTAATTTCCCTATTTTGCCTAAAAAACCACATAAAAACCCTTATCCTGAGTTTAAATTCCCTCCCGCACTACTTTATTAACTTCACCATTTGTATATTTCCCAACAAAACCCCCGAAATATTTTTAAACCATAAAACCCCATATTTCCTAAGTTTTGTCTCCCTCCCACTTATTTAAATTGACTATGCAAATTCACTAATTCCCAGTATAAAAACCTTTTAACCCAGCCCCTTGGTGTGGTTAATAAAACCCCGCTGCAGTTAATCCTTGTCCCACTCCATAACCCATTCATTATATTTTAATCCCCATTTATTCATTAGATAATTACAAATCAATTGTAATTAATCCCCCAGGCCCTGCAAATCTCCGCCCTTACTTCCTCTGTGAAACTCCACAACGTGATAGTCGTTCGATCTTCCACCCCCAGATCTAACGGTGCACACCCATATCACACTGATTCCCTTGCCTACCATTACCTACCCGAGCGCACACGAAATAAATGGTTTTGCTCGGGCCCCTTTCGGTTATGTGGCGGCTCTAGTTAAATTCACGTGCTCTCAAGAAAATTCTGCACGATGGACAAAAGCAGTGTGATGAGCCTTAATACTGCCTCCTCGATAAAAGCAGAAACCACCACTATTCATTATGAAATTCCGTGCCAAATTCTAACTGTTGCTTGTTAAAAAGCCAAAGATGCTCATTTTCACCATTTTTGCTCATTTTATTTGAGAAATTTTCCTAAGCCTTCCTGCACCACCTTGAGCCTCTATAACCAAATTTCATCACCAGCTACCTCTCGAACATGCTCCCGATGTCCAATTCAGCCATCTAGTGCATAGCTGAAGCCATAGTACCCTCTGTAGCAACCATTGAAACTAGTTGCAGCCTATACCACCATTTCCAGGTATTTGGACAAAAAACAGAATCACCCTCTCAAATTTAAAAATGCACATTGCATTCAAACATCAAATTCATTGAATTTAATTCATTTTCCCTAAATTGAGAGTATTCCCCCCTGAATACCCAAATCCCTCTTTTCTGATTTGCAAACTTCCCTTTCACTCAACCAAACTTGCTCAAGCTTCACTTTTGTAGTCCGTGCAAGCCCAATTCAAACCTTTCCCCATAAGATGGCTGCCCATACCTCTCTGGATGTCAGACTTGTGTCAACACCTCACCTAGACATTGACCATTTGGCCCTAGTAGACAGGAATTTCCAAATAAAATACACTGCAACTCTAGCCCACCTACTGAAGCTCCACTGTTGGAGTAAGGACATATTTTTTAACCATACAGATGACATCAACCTTTAGGAACCAAATTTACCCAAATACTCATTCCCATAATTTCACCCATTCCTTGATATTGTACATTTTTTTCATGCCTATTATGTTTCTAGCCAAAGGGCTATTATCACCCCAGATCAGCAGTTGTTATTCACCATTACACCTGACTCAATCAACCAAATGCTACAAATCCAATCTAGCCCTAATAAGACTCCTCTATCCATTGGAAAACTATTGGACTTGTACCCCACATTAGACCAAGTGAAAATCAAGCAAGTCTTCCAGAATTTTATCATTGAAGACCGCCATACTCCTACAAATACCCCACCCTATGCTACTAGCCCTTTCTTAGAAACTGACATACACATAATCACCATGCTCTCATGCATCCTAGGATACACATCAGATGAGCATGTGGATGAGGTCATCCTTTCTTTCCTGCCCATTTTCACTCCATGCAAGCCTCCTTCTATCATGTATGATTATGCTCGGTTCATTTTAGACAAAATGCATGAACAATTCACTAGAATACCCACTGAAAGAGTTTTGAAATACTCTTCGGTGTTGTTTTATATGTTTTTGTATTACCAAATAGGTAAGTTCCCTATGAGCATCCAAAAGTTGTACAGCTGGGAAAAGAAGAGATCAGTGGTCTACTGGACACCCTTGGTCCAGAAGTTTTCAACAGTGTTCACCTACAAAGATTTCATACTCCTTTGTGTACCCAGTCATGAACTTGCTGACTTTTGATACTCAACCTAGAATCAGCCAAGACATCAAGAGAGTGCTACAATTGGCAAAGAACAACAAGGTGGGAGACTGGTACCTCTACCAGAACCACACTGAGATCAAAAATTATGGTTGCCAGTTAGCCCCTTATAAATTGCAAAAATACCTCCCTATGAGGATATTTACCCTTGAATATTTCAGACAAATCATCAATTCTGATGAGGTCCACTTCCTATCTGCTAGGAAGAAAACCTAATTCAAGGTGAAAAACCAATTGGGCCCATTCATTTGCAATAATAAAGAGGCTGGACCAGAGGTTGATAAGTTACTTCAATAGATGAAATTCAGAAACAACTTCATATGGCAGTATGACCCTCATGGGGTCATAAACAAGTTGAGACCTAAAGTCAAATTGGCACCTTACATCCACCGCCCAAAACCAAACATTCAATAGTTTTCCAACCAATCTAAGTGGGTGGAGAACACATTGATTGGTATGGAAATCATAGTTGTGGATGTTGAGAACACACTAATTGGCTTAGAAAATCAATTTGACGAGATCTCTTTCCTGTAGGTTCCAAAATTAGTAGAAACAATGATTCTTCATCCTGTGGTTGAGACCCAAGCCAATGAGGAGAAGAATCCTAAGAGGAATAGGGAAGATGCATCTAGCTGTGCCATGGAGACTACTGATGAGTTGTTTGAGCTAAGAAAGAAGGCCAAGTTGAATCTTGTGTCTGAACAGGAGGAGAACATTGAATCAGTGGAAATTACTGACACTTACACAATGAGGAGGAGAAATAAAGGAATTAGTTGCATCAGAGGAAACACAACAGCCATCAACCTCCAACACACAGATGATATAGAGACAACAGAGTATGGAGGTTTCTTCCTTTGTTGGGCCAGCTGACAGGGAAATGGATATCAAAGACAGATTCAAAGAAATAAAGATGAGGAATGAAAAGTTAAAAGTAGAGACATATACCCATTACCTCAAGCTTATACCACCAAACCATACTAGATTGATGTCAAATTTTGACATCAAAGCAGGCAAGATGCAGGTGTCATTTTTGCACCCCACTATTGAGCAACCAAAGACCTCGCTGATTATAAAAAGACAAATTTTGAGGTGTTGGCCAGGGATATTCATCCCATTGATCAGATAGAGTTCCACAAGCAGGCTAGAGAAATGATTTACTCCACCCTCACAGAAAAGGCCATGGATGCCTTTAAGCTGAAATATTCATTGGATAATGTGACAGCCCAATTCAAGCCCAAAAAGGCTTCCTCACAGGCCAAAGATAACAGAATAGAATTATTGGAGGACTTGGTCATCGAACTTGGCCATGATCCAAATGACATCAAGGCTACTGAACAGTTGATCAAGAGGAATAATGAAGACATAGAAACCCTCAAGAAATAGCTTAAGTTGTCTCATTCACAGTACCCACAGACAAAAGAGGTCTTGGAAAGTCAGAGCAATCATGAAGATATGATGGACCTAGTGCTGCAACTGAATGATCAGTTGAAGGAGATGGAGAAAGAACTGGATAGCTTAATGCAGCTCAAACAAGCTAGTCTGGATGATGCTCCTACAACTATCATTACAATAGTTACCACTATTGTACCTTCTACTTTGGCAGCATCCTTAGCTCCCACTGGTCCAATGGCCACTACTATATCTGCAACTACATCAGCAACACGATCAACAACAACAGGCTCTACAGGTGATTAAGCAAACAGGCTGGTCAAAGAAATGGAAGAAATGTCCATTTAGACCACTAATATGAACAGACTCAAGGAGAAAGTCACCAATCTAGAAACAGATTACAAATTGGCCCAAATCATGCATAGAGAAGAATAGCAGAAGGCCACAAGGATGACTAAAAGAGTCAAAAGCCTAGATAAAGACCTGACACTAAATGAACCTCTAGTTCAGGCTAAGGAGCAACTGTGGGCCAATATCATTGACTCTGTCAATGATATTTGGCCATCCATTCAAGTTATTTTTGAATAAATTGATTTGATAAAGCAGGCTACATAAGCCATTCAGAGAGTCAAAGAAGAACTTGGAGATATGCCAGAGGAGGCAACAAGAGTCATTCATTTCCTCAACTCCAAGAACAAGTATGAGCTTCAAGAGTTGGAGATACCAGACAGGACAAGTACAATTTTGGAAGTTAGAAGAGTCCTCACTAAGAGGAATTTGATGTTGAACTCAGAGGATAAGTGTCAAACCATACAACTGGCCATTGACATGTTCATGGTTAAGTTCGAACTTTTGAGGCAAAAGGGATTACCAAATCCCTTTGTTCTAAATGATAAACTAATGACACAGGAGGATTACAATAAGAATATCAGGGAAGTGACTAAAGATTAGGTAAACACTTCATCCATCAAGGGCATACCAACAGGCAAAGTATTATACCAAACTTTTGAAATCTTGTTTTACCTCCAGCATGAGGTAAAACACCTTTTTGTCAATAAGCCAACCTTTGCCAAGTATACAGAGACAGATGAGATATATCGAAAAATTCTCAATATCCAATTACCAGATGCTGGTAGATGGGAAAAACTCAATGACTTACTATACGAAATACACAGTAAAAATATAAATGTACAGTAAAAAGTAAAAGAGCACAGTAAAAGGATATTGACAGGCCACAAAGTTAAAGAGTATCAGATGAAAGTGTATCAGATGAAAGGTCATAAGTAAATATGACATGTAGCGTGAAGACCAAACAACCAAGCAGCTTAAAAGGAAAAAGATCAAATAATAAAAGACAACATAACCTAAATAAAAGGGATCGCAAATAACAGTTCAATAGTTGTCTCTATCTTCTTGCATGAATATATTTCCTTTTCTTAGATTAGTTCTCAATGCAGTTTGAGATATTTTGTAAATTCTTTTTGTATAAATACTTGATATTTCGAAGTATTGAGGGTGGATTTCTATACATTTGTACAGTTATTTTGATCTTGAACCTAAGGGTGATTGTACCACTTTTAAAGTCAATGGACTAGAGAAATTAATAAAAATATTGCACTAGAGGATTAATGAGATGAGCTATTGCAGTGAATTATCCTCTTTGTTTGATTTTTTTACCTTCTTATGTGTTTCATAAACTTAATTTTTTTCCAAATTTGAATGAATTAACTGGAAATATCACTCAAAATTTAAGTACACTCTATTTTTCATAGTTAGTCATTTATATGTTTTCCTCTGATACATAGATTTGAGAACCCTTAATTTCTCTCCCATCCCAGTTGACCTCTTTCACTTCTCTTCATCATCTGGCCTAGGGAACCCTTAACTCCTCCCTGGATCAGATTGGAAACCATTTCACCTTCAAGCCTTTGAGATCTGTAGTAACTCCTCTATCTTGCCCTCTAGACACTATTTTTAGAACTTAATCTAGTCTTGTTTGTCTAACATTTGACCCCATAGCCCAATGGGAGGAGAGAGAGAAGAATGCAGGGTTTATTCACAAGAGGAAGAGGCTACAACAAAAGCATGGGATGTCATGGAAGCCACCAAAGCAATGAAGGACATTGACATAGATTCAGTTGCTCAAAGGATGAACATAACTTTCAGTAGGGTGTGATGATGAGGATCATCATTGGGTAAAATATATGGACCTTAATACACCTCCAATCTTAATAAAATCAACTCTTTTCATAATTATTTGCATGTTTTAATTATATTTTTCTTAATGAGATGAGTAAAAGTAAGATGTCTAGTGGTCTAATGTGCATTAATTACAGGCTTTTGGAGCAAATTGTGGCTAATTAGGGTGCAGGAACTCGAATGAGACAAGAAGGAGAGATTATAGGAGATGGGATCTCCCTCATTAACTCATCATTCACTCAAAGACCCCTTAATCAAATCACACTAGCTTGGAGTTGCAGGTAGCCGAGTCATTAGGATCATTGATAGCCAAGCCAGTGATAGTTAACAACCAGCTAATCTCAATATTGGGAGCCAAGCCTCCCTAGATTTAAGGAAGTTGTTGGCAACTTCAGTTGTATAAATAAAGATGCCTAGAGACTCACTAGGATTCAAATTTTTTATGAAAGAAAGCTAAGCAGTTTTCAAGTGGAAGGAATGTGACCAAACACTATTATGTATTTTTTGATATGTTAATGAAAATGAGCACCATTCCATTGATCCATAACTAAGCTGACTTAGAGGGCTGAAGCTCTTGTGTTAGGACCCAACCCTAGTGTGGTGAACTAAAATTATAAGTTCAGACACGAACAAATTCCTCTAGCTCGATAATGGGTCTAGCCACAACAGATACATTCTATGGAAGATTTCCTTAGGTTAGAATCAATCAAGATGGCCTACCTCTTGGTTGCTTATCCTGCTTGATGATGTCCTCGCTTGCTTGCTTCAGAAATATCTCGCTTCCTTCTTCAAGTTCCTAAAACAACTAAAAAAAAAAGAACACACAAACATAATAATAGACAAATTTCAATTCAACCTACTTAATGAGTCAAGAAGCATCAAGACACGAATATGTAATATTACAACACATGTAGGAAATCAATCGATAGTTGCATATATTAATATCAAAGGGAGATTAAAACCATTCATCTTGATGTCGTAGTCTTCCTCTGACAAGACTAGGTTCCCACACACTTCTGCTAGCATTCCATGATGGCTTCAAATAACAATACTTTAAAAGCTTTTCCCTTTAGAATTCACTCCAAACAGATGGCTACAACTAGTAATAGCTTACTTGTCTAATCAAAATAGTATACTCACACTTAGCCAACACTCTAACTAGCTTGTTCTTGGGAATAAGGGGGGTTTATATAGGAAATATCGATGGGATATGGATCCTCTTCTCATGGGAGAAGGATTACCCCTTGAGTTAGTTCCATCATTATAGGGGAAAGAAGCCCAAACTGTCATCCTCGACCCCATCCGGCCAAACCATTTACCAAACTTCCGTTACGGACTCTAATTGGAAAACTTTCCATAATAGGACTGACATGACTAGAACATGGTTTAGTTGCACCAATCGGCACGGGGAATAGTGCTAATATCTGCACATCAGTGTGGAGGAGACATAGGTCATTAGCATTAATCTTGTAATTGTGCAAAACATAAGTTTCAGGGAAAATGGTGCAAAAGGGAAATGATTTTCACATGAAGAGGGACATAATGGGAGTTTCTTCATGAAAGCAAAGCATGCAGGGTTCACTGTAGAGGTCCTCTAGGATCAAGGAATGGGGAGTACAGGGACAATGCAAAAATGTTGTGTAACAGATGCCCCCTAAAGAGTGAAGGCTGAGCCAGAGTGAGGGATACAATGCTTTATAAATCAGTGCGGGGAACGGGTCTGTCATCGGAAAATCTGCAAGCAAGTATAGGTACATATACATAAACTGAGATCTATGTAAAATGATACATGAATCATGGCATCAACATAGCCATCCAAAGAATGATCATGTAAATGGATCCAGGTATGGGCACAGACATCCAATAATGAGAAGGATCACATATGGTAACTCATGGTCTGGTCGCAGCTAGCCATCTGAAAGAGACATGCATATCATCATAACCATGTCACATCACTTCACAACCTAGACTCTTTGTGATCTGAGTCTAGGGTCTTATGCTCCAACATGACCCGTTCAAAATACAGATTCTAGCATGCGAATAGATGTGTTTACGTCGAACATGCTAGAAAGTCACTTGATTACCAATCAATGATGTAAACTGTTAACAAGCGCAAGAGAAACCGCCAATAATGACAATGGCCCTCAATTTACTATCAACACAATTCATGGAATGTGAATATAAGAACCAAAGTCGAACACTCATGAAATCACTCAATCAAAAGCCAATGATGTGAACTTGTCATCAAGTGCGAAGAACTTGCCATTAGGGCATGCAATCTCTAAGGTACTGGAAGGGAGTCTCTCGGTCAACTTCCCAGATAATGAGTCAAAGTCGAAAAAAAGCAATCGTGTTGAAGGAGGGCCATAATGAATCCCACATCATTGACGTGAGATGAGAGGATGCAAAATTATTTTGGATGATACAGAGAATCAAAGGTAAGTGTAACTGTAGAAGGGAAACTCTTGAACATATCAGTGACACAATTGGAATTTTGGCAGATTTTTGATCCATGAGATAGGTGATCATAATGATGTGGTAGAGATCAAATCGAAGGAAAAAAGGAATAGCCCAAACCCAGGAAGGTCAACGATGCAAAGGAGGATGTCCCAACCCGACATGAAGCAAAGAGTGTCATGTTCAAGAGTGAGCTTCCGACATGACTGATAGATTTCCAAATTTTTCCCCACCATTTCTAGCAAGTACCCCAATTATTTTTTAATCGCAAGCTTGAATGGGATAGCATATGCTTGCATTGTAAGTTCATCCTTCGAACGAATCCAACCTAGTAAGTTTAACAAGCCCTAGGAAGGAGAAGCTCATGTTCATCATGGTGACAAATCTGATGTCGTTTAATAGTTTAACGAGTCTGAAAAAGGTGTAACTCGATATATTTTTCATGTTTAGAGAGTTTCAAAAAGACATGGAAAAGAAAACTCCACATGGTCCCTTTTCATACATTTATGTCTCTCAAGCTTGAAAAGGTAGAAAACAATACTTGAGAGAACGACTTGACCATTTCATTCAAGGAGTACCCTTTTTGTGAATAGTGCCTCCTAGCCTAAAAAAAGGGTAAACTTATATTGTGTGCATGACATTTTGCATCCATTAATGAGTTTGAAACGATAAGGGATCGACCATCTTTTCACTTTTTAAGGGTCAAAAAAGAGCTGAAAACAGACCCCTGTTTAATTCTCTTTTACGAGTCAAAAAGGGAAAAAACACTCAGCAATCTTTTCATTTTTTATGAGTCAGAAAAGAGGTCAAAGATGACTCATCCTGGAGGAATGAGTGGTATAAAGGGTAGCAACTGGCTCTAACAATGGTGGAACTACAAAAAACATGTAATGGTTAAGAGGTTGGCTAATAAAACCACTCATCACTGTGGTCCCTCAGGAAAGGGAAAAACAACCAAGTGAAAGCATATGATTGGCCAAAGAGATGGTGGCAATGGAATGAAACAACCAAGGTTCATCTAGCAGAAATTAATTGATAAAAACGGAAATCACAAGATGTAAATTGAGCATGGGTTCATTTTTATACAAGCTTGAACCATGGAGAACTCTGCTTGGATTCAGTTTCATGTTTACAAAAGCTTGAAACGAAAAACTATGCTTGCTATAAGTTCGCATGCCCCCAGCATAATGGCTCAATTGAGGTACATGCCTCCCAAGCTTCATTTCAATCAACTAGTTAGATGGAATGAAGGTTCACTTTCAAGATCTTGAAAAGACTCGACTAGAATTTTACGAGACCTTAATCAAAGACTCGATTGGGAAAAAGGAGTTGCTTCATGTTTTAATGAGGTTGACACAAGAAAAGAACTATCCTCGAGACCCTTGTTTCATTTTTTAATGAGCTTGACACAAGATAAAAAACTATGCTCATGACGCCTTGTTTCATTTTTTAACGAGGTTGACATATGACCAAGAACTATCCTCTTGACGCCTTGTTTCATATTTTAATGAGGTTGATGCAAGACTAGGAACTATCCTCACATGCTATTTCATTTTTTGATGAGGTTGACACAGAAAAATAAATATCCTCATGCATCTCTTCATGAACCATACGAGAACATGGCTCCCAAGAGGTCTTCACAAGATGGAAGAACCACGCTCTGGGAGGAATACATGTCATTTGATACCAAATACAGATCAAGTTCCAATGTCCCCAATACATAATGTACAATACCATCTATGTTATTATCAGCAGATGTGGAGACGAAATTGGTAACCACATAATTCACCTATGGCAGGGAAGGTACTACTTGCAAACAAGAGTCGATAGGGGATGATGGTTGTAAAGGAGGCACCTAGTGACCAATGAACAACAATTGATCAATTGTCATTATTCTCCCTTCATGTGGAAAACAAACCACACAGAAATATGAAGAAACAAGAGCTCCCATGACATAAACATACTCACATCCAAGGAGAATATTGAAATCTAAGGGACCTTGGACTACCATCATATCTATATAGACGATCTTTCCTCCCAAAGTAATAGGGAACATAAGAAACATCCCTATAGGTTGACTAGCTCCTCCGTTGAAAGCCAACAGATTCTGGGTGACAGGCACAAGTTGTGGGGAACCCAAAGCTTTCCAAGTAGTAGAATACATGATGCTAACAGAAACGCCTTCATATAATATAGTGCCAAGTACCACCATATTATAGGCTTGTACTGTGATCTGGAAAGGCACATAAGATGGGAGTCGGAAAGTAGTCAATGGACCCCAATCGAAAGAGACGACATAACTACTTGGTGGGGGTATCATATGATTGTCCCCATGATGTACAGGAATACAAGAAGGACTCTCTTGAACAACTGGAACGGGAGGGTCACTCTTCAATTCTTGAGAATCTTAGGAGATGAGAAGAACATGAGCATTATAATCACCACTCTCTTCCGAAATAGAGTGAGAAACTAGTGGTGAAACCAAGTCGACACTCTTTTTGACCAATTATTTGTCGAGAATAGATACAAGAGAGTCTTGCTTAGGAAGAACAGGATGGGCACGAGATCAATCTAAGTCAATCTCTTTACCAACTGGGAGAGGGTCAGAAGAAAGCCTGTGATAACCAACAGGACGTTGGGGTTGAGGAGTTGTAAGGTTTTCCAAAACTTTGGAAGGTTTATCCATAACCTACAGGGGAATCTAATCTTTCCCTTCTTCTTACCATCATTAGCTGAAGGCTTAACACCGACATGATCTCCAAAGTTCGACGGGGATTGTCAGTTCAGGTTTTGAGACCACGCCTCTAAGACTCTGGGGATGCTAGGATAGTCTCAAATGAGATGGTCACCCTTACACACCCTCCGAGGGAATTTTACCTTCTGCAAAGGATCAGAAGGTTTGTTAATGGGGGGTGCATTTGGAGTAATAGCTACACGGTTGGCCTCTCGCTTATTTGACTTCTTCTTCGTCGTCTTCTTCTACTTCTTCTTAGCCTCCTAGTTACCGGATTTCAAACTTTCACCAAGCGAAGTAGAAAAGGAGGGTGAAGAAATGGGGGAATAAGGTGAGGGTTCAACCTTAGAATCATCGTGATGTGATTCAAATGAAGGAGATGTTTGCATAGGAGTGGGGCCTCTTGGGACCACTGAGGTAAAAAATAACCAAACAGGTAAACCAATGGTTAACCCAGGGAGGGACAACGTTGCCAGATAAGGAGCACCAACATTTCCAAATGAAGGAAAAGGACTAGGATTCCCATTCGAGGGGAACCCTTGACTAGTATACTCTGGGAATGTTGTCATTGGAATCGAATTTTAAAGAAACACTAAGAAAGATAACTTTAACAAAGAATATTTCGTGGGCAGTTAATTTTAAGACATTGAAACAAAACTTTTCATTTTCATATTTTAAGAGTCAAGAAAAGGACAAAAGGTGACTCTAGTCACTTTTGGAATTAACGAGCTTGAAACGAAAAGTTCTCAAATGATCTTTTAAGTTTAATGAGTCACATAGACCAAATCACTGCTCTAGATGATCTAGGTAAAAAGGCTTACCAGGCAACCGTGAACTACAGGATACCTCCCAGCAAACTGAGAAGTACAGGCAGGCAATCTCTTTGAACGTTGTGTTCAGTGTATCACATTTGCAAGGTGGTCGACTCAGCTTTCTATGGATAAAGTATTGTAGCCTAGAGGGGTCTCCTATTATATACTCGACAGTACGGGGAGTACAAATCCGTACTAGTGTTGTCTAGTGCCGTAGTGAACGACAGCTGCTAGGTTTAAGGACACCGGAACACGTCTGTAGCCTAGACCACTAAATGTGAGCATTAAGTTTCAATGCTTGCTTAGGTTAACTCAATAAATTGTAGCCATTGATCTTGAATTAGGTTTCAATTTCAAGGCCCTACCACTGTGATCTAACAAAACTCCTATATGCTGCTCTATGAGAAAAGAGATCTTTGTCTTCGATGAAAGTTAACACTAATTGACGGATAGAGAGTACACAATCAATGAAACAATCAAAGAATGAAATCTTTCACTAATAAATTTCTTAAATGCACTTAATCTTCCTATAACAACAAAAGATGTTTGATTTCATTTATAATGTTTATGATGATGCAATTATAGCTTCTCAATAATGCTACTAATGCAATATTTTTGCTTAAGTAAACTAGAATGGTCTTCTTATTTTCATAAAATGAAAAATGAATCTTTCACAGAAAGTAATTTAATGAAAATTTTCACAGTTCCAAAACAAACAAGCATCAATCAAATCGAAATCATGATAAATGAAACTAAAAGCAACTTCTTCCCTAAATCAAACAAACCAAACACATAATGCTTCAATCAAGAAACCAAGCAATGTAATCTATGCTTGGAAAGAGAAAAGAGACACTCGAAATAAGAGAACAAACAATACTCTTTCACTCATTTAATCGAAAACAAAGCATTCTAGTCACTTCTAGGAGGAAGAAGAGAATCTGAGGGTCAATACACGCTGGCACTAGGATGGGAGAAATTCTGATTTTTTCTTACCCCTAAGACCGGAGAAAATTTTGGGTGAAAAGTAGCACCGATCAACATAACTAGCCAGTACTACAACTAGCGTTGATGACTGATCGGCATGACTTTTTGGCCAAAAATAGCACCGATTGAGGGATTCAAAGAAAAAATAACAAATAAAAACTTCACACAGGACCAGACTTAACACATCAGAGGGTGGGCTAAACTAAGCAAGCACACAAAGAAAGCTAAATGAAGCTTTCTAGTCAGGGAGAAAATGGTCTAAAAGGCTCACGGGGTCAAAACCACAAGAGCAGAACACACTAGCCAAGATTGGAGTCAGGCCCTAATCTTCACTTACAGGCATCAACGCAACTACCTAATTTACAACAAGTGCCAAAGGTTGGTTGATGTGACTGTTTCTCAGCAACTCGCACTGGTCGAAGCGACTATCAGCAGATTAAATGCGCTGGCCAAGGTAACCAAGGAAAAATTAAAAAAAATCAAAACAATGACTAGATCTACGACTATGAATTTTAGACTTAGGCCAGTAAGCAGAAGAAAAGAAATAGAACCAAAGGGAAAACGTGAAACTAGCAAAGTTCTCATGAAATCATGAAATCCAAAACAAACAAAAGATGGGATCTCCCCAGTGGAGTCGCCAATTTGTGGTGAAGTAAAATTATAAGTGCAGACAGGAATGAATTCCTCTAGCCCGATAATGTGTCTAGCCACAACAGATACATTCTATGGAAGATTTCGTTAGGTTAAAATCAATCAAGAGGGCCTACCTCTTGGTCACTTGTCCTGCTTGATGATTTCCTCGCTTTCTTGCTCTAGCAATCTCTCGCTTCCTTCTTCAAGTTCCTGAAACAAGTAAACAACAATAGCACACAAACATAGTAATAGAAAAATTGCAATTCAACCCACTTAATGAGTCAAGAATCATCAAGACATGAATATGTAATATTACAAAAAATGTAGGAAATCAATCGATATTTGCATATATTAATATGAAAGAGAGATTACAACCATTTGTCTTGACGTCATACTCTTCCTCTAACAAGACCAAGTTCCCACACACTTATGCTAACATTCCATGATGGCTTCAAACAACAATAGTTTAAAGGCTTTTCCCTTTAGAATTCACTCCAAACCCAAACACACTTCTCCCTCACACAACTAGATGGGTACAACTAGTAATATCTTGCTTGTCTAATCAAAATAATATACTCACACTTAGCCAACACTCTAGCTAGCTTATGCTTGGGAAGAAGGTGGGTTTATATATGAAATATGGATGGGAGATGGATCCTCTTCTAATGGGAGAAGGACTTATCCCTTGAGGTAGTTCCATCATTATAGGGGAAAGGAGCCCAAACTATCATCCTCGACCCCATCCAGCCAAACCATTTACCAGACTTCCATTACAGAGCTTCTAGAGCTGGAAGCTTCGGCTCTAATTTGAAAATTTTCCATAACAAGACCGACACGACTGGAACACAGATTAGTTGCACCGATCGGCACGGGAAATATTACTAATCTCTGCACATCAGCATGGGGGAGACAAAGGTAATTAGTGTCGATCTTGTAAATTGTGCAAAACAGAAGTTTCAGGGAAAATGGTGTAGAAGGGAAATGATCTTCTCATGGAGAGGGACATAATGGGAGTTTCTTCATGAAGGCAAAGGATGCGGGGTTCATTGCAAAGGTGCTCTAGGATCAAGGAATGGGGAGTACAAGGACAATGACAAAATGATGTGTAACACCTAGCAACAAAGGTTCCTCTTACTGTACTTATATGCTTAGGTTATCTCATAGTTAATTGTTACATTGATTTTGGTGTTGTTACATTACAAGTATTCATAGATTTGATTAGTTTTCTTCCATTTGTGATAGATTTAACAACAGCATTATAGAGATAAGAAAATATTCAAAAAAAACTGATAGCAGGTGGATCTTACCTCATTCCTCCCTTCAGGGACCATGGCTTGACGCACAACTCCCTTTCAGCCCAAAAAGATAGAATTCTGGTTTCTTATGAAATTTAGGGTTTTTAGGCTAATTAGGTCATCATCTTTTAGTTTTAGAAGATAAGTTGCAATTTTCATTTATGATATCTTAAGTTTTGCATTAGATTTTATGTTGCTTTCATAATAGGTTTCAATCATTCCCATGCATGAGCTTGGCAAACAAATGATGCAAATTATGTTTTCTTATATGTTTGTAAACCCTTCTTGTTTTGAAATGATTTATGGATAAATGCCAACAATGATGTATATGTTGCAGGAGTTTCTACATTGCAGGAAGACCTTATGTCATTATCCTTAGCCAAACCATATCCACACATGATCACCAAGGGCCACTAAGTTCTCAATTCGAGTCATCGTTTTACAAGGACAACTTTCCATGCTTATTGAGCAAATCCAACTATCATAAAGATTTGGTTTGAGTTATGAGTGAGTTCCTACCACTCCCTTGTCTTATTTCTTCCACTCCTCACCTTCCCTAAGCTCCATACCAACTTCCAACCCACTCCCTATGCTTTCATCCTATTCTTGTAGGAAAATAGAGGATCATGTAGGTGAAATAGGACATCCTGTAGGAAAACTTGTAGTGGCTTGTTTTGAGCACAATTTGTCAAAAAAGCATCACGAAAGCTAGGAAAAGACCCTTGATTTCCTCCCAAGCCATTTGACCCATTGCAATCATCTCCCTCCACACCTATCTCACCTGTCATGCAACCAAGAAGGATTAGCATTTATATTTTTACAAAAAGATAAAAGGAAGAAGATTGCTATGTTTATTCATGCACACAGAAGTTAAGGTCTTGTTTAGATTAGATTTCATGCTTAGGGTAGTTAATATTTCACATGTGTTAAATTATAATTCTTTTGAAAGAAAGGTATATTAGCAAATAACTAGATGAGTTATGTGTTTTTTAGGCATCTATTTCAGTCTTTCATTGTTTTAGTAAGTAGCATTTCAATTCTCTCAATTAGGGTAAAGTTCTCCATTCTCAATTGGTAATAAAACTTCTTCTAAATAAATAGAAGGTTTGTTTGAGAAACCCTAGTGGTCTACCGCCCCATCTCAGCAATGACAAAGAGTGGACCCATTACATCTATTCGTATATACAACGTTGTCACCTCGAGGTTTGTATGAACCCCAGGTTGATAAAGTAAAGTTGGTAGCCCTAGGAGTTGCAGCATCCTTGCTGCAATATTGGTGCTCATCAAAGGTACTCATCCATCAGGTCAATTATAGCACTTTCAACATAGATGGGGTGGAATATCACCAGATGGATTTGAAGACAACATTCCTCAATGCAGTTATTGAGGAGGAGGTGTCTATTAAGTAGCCAGAGGGGTTTGAGACCTTTGACAGGAGCCGCATGTGTGCATACTCAAGTGGGAATTGTATGGACTCAAGAAATCACCTCGTGATTGGTATACCAAAATCGACAACTATGTCATCGGTTTGGGTTTCACCAAAATTGAAGTAGATGCAAACCTTCATCACATTGTGGAAGAAGGAAAATTATTGATTATTGTGTTATATGTTGATGACATGATCTTAACTGGTTATGATAATTTGATCAGATCTTGCTGGGAGGACCTTGAAAGAGAGTTCAAGATGAAGGACATGGGCCTCATGCACTAATTCCCTAGTTTTGAAGTATGGCAAGGTGATGGGGAATTGTTTCTCTTAGGGCAACTATGCTAATAGGATACCTCATAGGTTTCACATGGACAAGTGAAAACCCATCGAGACTCCTATAGAAGGGAACTGGAGGAAGGAGTGTTGGGCATGGAATCCCCCACAAGGCATGTTTTGGGCTCAAAGCCCAATTTTTGACCCAATATTATTGCAAAGACTCCGTGAATTGTGGGCGCGAAGTGCGAAATGTATGATAGAGTCATAGGGTTGTCCACCCTAGTCTTGTAATGTAATTTTGGCCTACCCATGGTCCATGGAGCATGGGATTGTATAAATAGAGTGAGGCTAAGTGTAAAAGAGAAGAAAAACTAAAAAAAAAAGAAAAGCTAGTGAGGTATAAGCGAAGAGCAAGAGTCTAAGTGTCTAAGTGTGTCTTGGGTCATAGAGTAGGGGAAGGTTCTATAGCTGAGTGCATAGAGGCCTAGTAGTCCATAGCTGAGTGCGCAGACCCATACAATTGAGTGCACAGGGTGGAGTCAAGTTTGTAACTGAGGAAGAGAATAATAAAGAGAAGTTTTATCTTAATTTTGTGTATATGTTCTTGGGCTACTACATGTTTGACATAAATTGCAAATATATTGTTTATTTACTACGCGCACCTATATGAATGTTCCTAAGTATGCTTTAACCTATATAAGTAGGCTAAGTTAATCAACTAACAATGGAATACTAGTAAAGGCTTGGGTAATAATAGCGTTTGACCCTGGATTAGGGCTCTGTGAAGGCAACATTTCAGGCTATGAGGTACGGGTAAGTGCGCCTAGAGACGTTCACGTAGGGTCGAACCACGGACCACTTGAACTCATCAGACATCTCCAGGGTGTAGAGACTTGGTTCTAGCACCCTCCCATACTACTTCGGGTGAGACCTCAGTCTGTGCTATGTGGATTATTACCGAAAGGGCCAATAGTACAAATATTTGTTTAGCTAAATCACCTCTGAACCTAGGTCAGGCCCCAACAAGCCAACAAATGGTTCCATTGCCAGGACCGAGATCTACATAAGAGATGTTTGATGTAATGTCACTAGAATCTGACAAAGAAAGAAATTGAAGAGTGGGTGGACAGAAAGGTTCACAAATTCGTGGCACAGGAAAGTAAGAATCCATGAGTGTCGAAGGAACATTGGTTGGAGCGCTACTTATATACAGAAATCTATGAGATTTTATTTGCATCCTTCCCCTCTGAGTTGTATGAGTGGATCGTGAAGCTAGTAGACAATCAAGGAAGGTGTAGGCTCGAAAAAACTATTGTGTGGACTCCAAAGTTGGTGTGCAGAATAGAAGCATCAGAAGATAAGCTCGTGCGCTCTGTGGATCATTGGCTCGATTGAATTATAGGAGGGTTTATCATTGAGTTTGTGGTAGATACTTTAGTGAGCTACGGTAAGGCGGAATGATGCTTCCTTAAAGGACCGCAAGGTAAGTACATCAAATCTTTGAACACTTGGATTAAAATGCTACTATGTGAAAAATGGGTGATGTGAATAAATTGGTGTTTGGGGCTACGTGAAGTGAGAGGATCTATAGAAATGAAGGTAGCACGGAGATAGAAACTAGCCCCTTGATTTCGCCTCAGTGAGAAAGCAAGGAAGAGCTCGCGAAAGTTTCACCAAGAAGTGCGATCAGTTTGATAAGGCAATGAATTCCGCACATACTACCCCCACCTACACCACCACCAACTTCACCACCTTCACCCCCATCTCTACCCACACCACCTCCGCCACCACCACAGTTTAATATGACAAGTGCAATAAAGTTGTCGATGTTCAAAGGAGTAGGGAATGAATATTCAAACCAATTTTGGTTCGTGGTAAGGGTTGTATGGGAAGTGCAAGGAGTCACGGATGACAACATAAAGAAGGCAACACTGGTAAGCACATTGTAGGATCACACACTAATGTGGTACATTAAGCATTCCAACAACAATCCAAATGCAAGGATTGCGGATATCGAAACTGCACTAAATAGGGAATTTAGCAAGACAATATCAAAGACACAGTTGATTATTGGGTTTAATGAAATCGTGATGCTTTTGGGTGAGACCCCATGGGAGCTAGATCAAATACTGAAGGGTATGATTCACAAAGCCAACATGACTTTGATAGGTGGGCAACACTGCACATGGTTTGTAGCATCACTAACGCCACATCTAAGGACCGCACTATCACAGTAGAAGCTATCCACTCAAGCATTAGCTTTGGAGATTTCAAGGAGACTACACGAGACCCTGATACAAGATCCTAACCTGAGAGTGCAACAGATCCACGCACAGTTGAAAAATCCGTGTTTGGAGATGCGGAGTTTGAAGCAAGACAGGACAACTCACCTAGAAGCGCGCAAGGAGATATGGTGCATAAAGTGCAAAGGCCAGGGACATGACAAGGACCATTATCAAGTCTTCACAAACTACCTGGTGGGAGGAGGACCAATTCCATTTAGACCAAAGGCACAAGCAGGACCGAGCATGGAACCTACATTATGGTGCATGATTTCTTAGATAGGAGGGAAGCATGCTACAAATAATTACCACCTATTACAAAAGTATATGCAGACGTCCCAACAGTTGTTCTGTAAATTCTGCAGATCAATAGGCCATGATGAGCACACATGTAGAAGTGATGAACTAATGATGGATCAGACTCCTACCTATAGGATCCAGACCGAAATGTGAGCCCTCGATCAAAATGCAGGGATGGTGCGCAATGGATTTCAGGGGCATGAAGGAGGTCGAGGTGGAATGGGACCAGGAAGGGGATGTGGACAACTGATTTGTTACAATTGCGGAGAGTTAGGGCATTATGCCCGCGATTGTACAAATTTGATGAGAGCATGAGATGGAGGACTGCCCCACACTAATAGCGAGGTTGCATGATAAAGGAACACTCTAGCCTCCACCAACTTAGAACCTACAAATGATGAGGTCTGAGCTGCGTGAAGAGGACCTGAATGTAAATATCATGCTCCGAAGAGGTATTACGATAAGATATGACAAATGTAAGCAGCCAGAAGAGAGTGCTTGGGTTCGCAAGGCTCTAGAAAAAGACTCAGAGTTTGATTTGGAGTGTGCAAAGGAGACATTCATGGAAGATAAGAAGAGCTTCACCGAGGCCTCCACTTTAGGTAGTAAAGACAAACTAGAACTAGAGATGGACCCATCAATGCTCACTACCTTTCCGGAGACATGCATGAAATTGTTGCATGACAGCAAGGTTGTGAAGGGATTGCAAGAACTCATCGCTAGCTACACTGGGTTAGGAGAATCGAGCGTAGTCAGGAAGCTTGAGAAGCACACAATGCGAACAGGAAGGGAAATGAGATTGACTGCGTAAATTGGGAAATATGAAATGGATCAAGTGATTCTGGATCTAGTATCAGACACAAACGTCCTGCCATAGCAGACATGGGAGCACATGGGCAGGCCCATGTTGCAATGGTCTCCTATTCAACTGTGAACGACAAACCAACAAAAGATCCTACTGTTGGGATGATTGCAGGGAATAATGGTAGATATCAAAGGTGCTTGCACTCTTTTAGATTTCGAAGTGATAGAGATTGTTGATGACAAAAATCTCTATCCCATGCTACTGGGAATAGATTGGGCCACTGACATGAATGGAGTGATAAATCTAAAGAAGCACAAGATGATTTTTGAGAAAAAGTCACTCAACATAGTGGTATCTCTAGACCCTACGGAAGGATCGCGCTACACAGAGCTAGTGCATTATGATGAGAGAGACAACAATCTAGATTATATCTACAAAATCACCACGTGGGAGTAGGACTGGGTGAATCTAACAGTGGATGGCAGGATTTCGTGGGAGCGCGAAAGCTCATACTCCTCAGATTCAGATGAGGAAATAGAATGATTGGAGAGCCAATTACAAGAGGTAACCACACTCAATTGCAACATGATGGTAAGATCACTGCACTCTGTGACAACAGAGTTAAGAGATCTACCTATGTATGATGGGTTGACAGTGGTGGATGATTTCCTAAACAAATTTGAAAGAGAGGTGCTAGAACAATAGTGTTTTGATGCTCTAAAATGGCCACATTGCGCTACGCTTACAAGATGGTGGGGTACACATGAAAGAAGTTTTGAGGACTTGCGCGAATTTATAAGGATGATGCTCATGCAATTTGGAAAGCCTCAGATGTGGATGAAAGCCATGTATGATGTACGAAACTGCCTGCATGCCCACTTCTCTAAATGGATACAGGCGTATGGTACACAACTTGCACGAATGCACAGTGCCCTCACGATAGGAAATGGGACCAACAAGCAGGAGTAGGCAAGAAAATGGTGTGAACAACGAAGTAGGATAAGACCAAGTGCATCGTGGATTATCTCTGTGGAAGCCTTTAACAAAGTATGCAAAGTACTTGACATGGTCCACCATGTGAGACGCACTAACTGGGATCTACAGTACCAGTGGTTCTATGGGTTTATAGGACCATGTGCAAAACCTTGGCCATGCAAAAACTTCCGACGTTGGAGTATGAAAAAAATGTTATAATCCCTCTAGAACATGCAAAGCCTAGTCTGTGCATGACAACACCCATAGATACAACAATTCATGAAGCCCAGAAAGAAGGAATCACACAACCGCATAAGACAGAACACATGCGACTTGAGGAATAAATCCAACAGGGAAACCTTAGACTTCACGAACTTGAAAAAGAAAGGGTACAGTTAAGAGAGAAAAGTGCTTTGATGGACGCAGAGGTCAAGAAGCTGAAAGACGACATAAAGGAAGGGTTTCTCGCTGAGAAAACTATGATGATAAGGTAAGGTGTGTATGATCATGCTAACAAGTTTGAGAGCTATCGTTGTGAATTGGTTAGTCTAATGCCTTGGCTTCGACCGCATATTGTCAAGCATAGTGACCAGGTTAGTGCATTGTAAATGAGAAAGTGCGCAACCATAGAAGGTGGGGATTCTCCAAGAACCGTGATAGAAGATAGGATGGTGCTCCACACAGGTGGTGCAACCACCTGACTAGCCAAGGGAAGGACATTCTTAGTGCTCCAAGTAGTTGGAAAGGAGCGCAGGACTATAAACTATTTTGTGCGAGAGCTGTGCGATGTTGGAGATGTGCGCAAAAGTAGAGAGCCAGCAGGTCCACGACCGTGCACAGGGTACTGCACTGCCACATGGATTAGCCAGAAAGTGACCATTGAAGTCACTATTCATGATGGGATGATCGACTTGAGGCTAAATGGAGTGGGCGGTAGACATTTAAGAAGTAAGTTATGGGAAATATCTGGGAAAATCTGCTACTAGGAAAGCATTAATGACCTAGAATTGGGGGTAATGGTCGAATTCAAAAGGCACTATAAAATGCAAGGGGCTGCCCAGTAAACAAGACTTGGTCATTTGAGAATTGAGCGATTGAGAAGATCCTCGAGCATTGTGAGGCGAGCATTGATTGAGCCCCTAAATTTGCGAGTAATAGATTATAACCCAAATACGATGACAACAACTAAGGATGGTCTGGGAATTGAAGAGGTAACTATCGACGAGGCCGTGCAGACCCCAATTGCGGAGGCCGTTTCAGAAGGTGCCAAGGTTGTGGCAGAGATCCCCAAATCAGCACATACTCCAAGACCCAAGAAGGATAAACAGGTAATGGCTCTAGTATGTGTGTCCCTGAGGAACCCGCTGCGTAGCAAACTATCTGTCACGCGGAATGAGTCGATCTTGCGGACAAGATAGACCTTCCTAGAATCTAAAGAAGACCTAATGACAAGAAAACCAACCAGACACTATCTTTCTCTAAATATGCTCTTATGAATAATGGCAAACAAGTGTGTTTAAGGCCTACCTTATGTCCAACGCAAGTTTGGGGATGCCCTCACTTCTTTGATCCAAATGAGTTCCTTTGTCGCGAACCTACAAACACAAACAAGGCAAACAAATTAAATAGCACCTGAAAAACCAATATCATAAAAAATATTTAACATGAGAGTCAACGAGTCCATGAAACAAATAACATGAGATACTTGTTGAGAAAAAAGAGTCTGATTGTATTAATTCAAAAGAAGAAGAACTTTACAACCTTCGCCTTGACGCTGTACAAGCTACTCGCAGGGTCCAACAAGAAGTCTCCTCTACTTTGACAAGTTTCAGTCACTCCCCAATGAAGCCAAAAAGGTATGTGATCTCTCCTCTTAAGCTCAACTAGGAAGTCTTGATTTCACCAGCATTTACCCTCAAAAATGTTTAGCTTCCAACCTCCCTAGCAACTAACCCAATGCCTCAATTTATAGTGCAATGGAGGGAAGCTACTAGGTCCTCCTTCAAAGGGATAGAATCCTCCTTCAAAGGGATAGCTCCTACTAACAAGGGATTAGCTCCTTCTCTTTTGGGATGCATGAACCACCTTGGAGCGAACAATCCATGTCAAAATTCCTTCTAGAAACATCTAGAATTAACCCAAAGTGAGTTTGTTAAGATAAAAATTGCGCCTTTTGACTTTCACAGGGGTACACACCCTCCCCTTTACAGACAAAGCATATAATTACGCAGGTAATATGAACAAAGGTTGCGGGCCCACATGCAAAAGTGAGAGAAAGTGCGGAACCAGAGTTACATTGTTTTTTGATGTCTTTGTCTCATTTCCAAAGCTTATTTTGAAGAGCTGAGGTCTGAGACTTGCTCAGGAGGTCAGTACAAGTGATGATAGACCCATACTGACTGCAAATAATCAAGGTGATGATATTTTGTGTAACAGATTTCCCCCTAAAGTGCAAAGTCTGTATTAGATGAGGATTTCATTTATCATTTAGGAAGAGTGAAGTACTTTATCATTTAGAGGATCATCTCGAGGAGAGCCCGGTTGGAACCTTTAAAAACATTCAATGCAAAATATATATATGAGATCATATCATCGCTGAGGTAGGCATTCCCATACTCAGATAAACACTGACTAAAAACTCTAACTACTGCTCGGATATAGGAATGATCTTGTAAAACATCATAAGTATAGACACATGTGGACACAGTATGGATGTAACCATATGTTTATGAATAGTCCATAGTATAATGAATACAAAATTCCTCGCAGCCTGGATGGTGGAAACTAGATCCAGGGTCTTCATTTCTACTTTCCGAAACAGTACGATTCTATCCATGCGAATGAATGTGTCGAAGCGTTTCGAACCGCTATGTGATTCACGCCGAAGCTATTCTTATAACTATGACAGATCACAGAAGTCTCAATTCTACGAATGTGTCGAAGTCGAACATGGTGGAAATTGCTTGATTACCAGTCAATGATCTAAATTGTTAACAAGCATGAGAGAAACCACCAATAATGACAATGGCTCTCAAAGTACTTAGTACAATCCATGAGATGTGATAAGATGTGTTGATGTCGAACATGTCACGGAATCCTTTGATCGAAATTCGATGATGTAAACTGTCGTCAAAGGCGAGAAACCTACCATTGAGGCATGCAGATCTCAAGGTACTGACGATTTCTAGATCATCTTTCTAGATAATGAGTTGAAGTCGATAGAAAGTGATCCGTCGTAGGCAAGCCCCACAACACGAAATCATAGATCAAGTTCAAGAAATTTAGGTGCAAGGACTGACTCAGGGATGGTCAAGATGGATGACAGACATTTTGCATATGAATGGCTTTATTTGCACTGACCTCTTGAACACAATAACAACACGACAGATGGTTTGGTGACAATTGACCCAAAGTTAATACCCAGAAACCGGCTGAAGACTTTCAATATGGTTTGATCAACTGTTAGGTAAAGGATTTCCCAACCCAGGTGAATAAAAGTGTCATGTTCAAGAGTGGTTACAAAGTATGACAAACAGACTCACTTTTCTCTCTTTTCCCCCATTATTTCTGGCAAGTACCTCTTTATTTTTTACAAGCTTGAGGAGGATAACATAGGCTTGATTATAAGCTCACCCTTTGGGTGAGTCCAACTTAGTTTAAATTCGAACCCTAAGAAGGAGTGGTCCATTCCTGTTTGTAATTGAACAGGTCCTTTACTGTCAATATTTTAACGAGTCCAGTATAGGAGAAACTCGGTGTTTTTCATTTTTAGAGAGTCTGAAAAAACTTAAGAAGACTCCAGGGTTGACTTTTTCATAGATTTGTGTCTCCCAAGCCCGAAAAAGTATAAATTAATACTTGAGAGAACCGCTTGATCTTTTACGACCAAGGAGTACTTTTGGTCATTAGTTTCTTTGATCCGAAAAAGTAAAAAAGTGATCAAGGACAAGTCGTTTTATAACCAATATCAAATTTGAAACGACAAAAATCCGGCAATCCTTTTATGTTTTTACGGTCAGAAAAGAGTTGTAAATGGACCATCTTTTAATTCCGTTTTAATGAGCTTAAAAGAAAAAACTCGGCGATCTTTTCATGTTTTAGGAGTCAGAAAAGAGCTTAAATGTGACTCTAGTGTTTTCGCCGAAAATTGATAGATTTCGCCTGAATAATCCGTTATCTTGCACAAAAACACAAACATTACTCGTACCTATTTGAAAGGGATAAAAATGTCGCAAGAATACCTTGTCAAAGTGAAACATAAACCAATTTGCAATTTATTTACTCAAAAAACTTATAAAAAGGGCCTTTTACCATTCATTTTTACCATTTGTGATTTGGGTGAAAAAATAGTACTTTTGCTCAGAAAACTTCCCGTGAAGATTGCGGAAAATCCAACTGTCGGAATCGAACGCCGTCTTCTCCAGGTAATCCACATCATCCTACTCTTCATTTTTAACCGTTTAAATTTTCATTTTAGCCTTTCATTTGATTTTTGGGGAGGGTTTTTAGGCATAAAACCCACGCTCGGGGTCCGCAGGCTTACCACTGCGGACCTGCGGACCCCGACTTTTTCTCCATTGGGAAAAAGCTCGGGGTCTGCACCTTACATGTAGACAAAGTGTGGTCCCACACACTGTGTCTAACACATAGGGTGCAGTCCCCGCCGTGAGGGTTTTTAACCCAAAATTCCTCAAAAATGGACCAATGAAAACATTTTCTAGCATTCTAAATCATCTTTATGCTTGATGCAGATAGTACACCATGCTAGATTGGTGCGAATGAGAGCACGAGGATGTGGATGCTGCCGCATGGAATCATCAGCCTTCAATTGATGCTTTGAGGGTGTGCAGCTTTTATAAATACTGGGCCATTCCTGGCATGAGGGCTCAGGTGGATTTCTTATAGGGGATTGTTGACAGATTGAGCGTTCAGGACCAGTGCTTCTTTATTAGCGGTCACCAGCTCGAAATCGAGCCAGTGGATATATATTTCTTGACTGGTTTGCCTAAGAGAGGCGCTGACTTGACTCTGTTCAGGACTAGGGCAGGTGGCCAATCTGTCGATAGCCTCCGGCTAGAGTACTGCAACCACCAGACTAGAGACAAAGGGATAGATATAAAGACCATATCTTGTCCTGAGCTCATGGTGATTGCGTTCACTATTACTAGACTTTGCGGAGCTGCCGCATTACATATTGCCACCGGATCCTAGATGCGTATGGCAGTTGATTGCTTCCAAGGCACCATCTTCAACTGGTGCGATGCTGTGTTGGCCAATGTGAAGGGCCAACTGACCAGGGCCAAGAACGGACGACTTAAGACTTTTGGTTCTGGGGTTTTAGTCGTGAGTTTTGGCCTGGATAGGGTTCCTATGCCGATCCTGCAACACCTTATTGTTGGAGTTGGGCTTCCTGGAGAGCCCAAACTGATGCGATGGGTCACAGTTATGGCCCGTCATCCTGATGAGAGGACCGAGGTCGTTCGGTTCAAACCTTTGTATTTCCAATGGTTGGAGAACCCGATTTTTTCTATTCAAGACTTTCCTTATGCTGGGATTGATTTTCGTGGAGACCCAGACATGGCTCTTCCTCTAGGAGAGTAGTGGGACGACTCAGGTAAAATCATTTTTCAACATTTTCCTAATTTTAATTTTTTTTTATTTTTATATCGTCCCAAAACTGATAGTAAAAATTTCAAAATGCAGATGTGGGCCCACAGCGACCAGCCATTCTCCAGCCTTACAAGAGAAAACAACCAGTTGCACCGGCTCCAGTCCCACAGGATGAATCAGCAGAGACTTTGGCCGAGTTGGAGAGCCATCTAGAGCGCCTGACAGGGGACATTCCCGAGACCAGCATAGACAACATCCCTCGTCGACTTCAGCGCTATGTGATTGGAGTCCCTGGACCTTAGGAGGTTCCTTTATAAGGTGGCTCGTGTGGTTTCGTATTGAGATCATCACCAGTGATGGGATGATCACTTATTGTAGTCACACATGACATTTTGCTTTTTGTACCTATCATTTTTGGCGATCATAAGGTGCTTTTCAACCTATGATCGAGGACGATGTATTATTTTGACACACTCCTATATATATGATATCGTTATTACCAGCTTGCCTTGTTAAACATGTTATGGAATGTTTTTAAATTTACTTGTATGATTATTGCACATGTCAACTTAACATTTGAGAAGCAATTGCATCTGCTAATGTATTTAAAGATCTTGGAATATGCTGATATTCAATATAGTCAAATCCATGTTCCGAGAGACGCACTCCCAAAAATAATCTTAATAAAACTGGATTTCTAATGGCGTATACTCTATTAAGCTGTAATACAACGAGTTCAGAATCTAACCTCACTATCAAACTCTGAATCCCGAATGAAATAGATTCAGATAATAACTCAATCACTGCACTATACTCTGCAATGTTGTTCGTTGTTTGACCGAGGCTTACCCCATGCATAGATACCAACTCATCAGAGGGTGAATAGATAACCCAAGCCACGAAAGAAATATTCCGTGTACTACGACAAGCCCCATCAGCGAAACCAATATATGTTTGGAGAGGTGTCGACATATGCGACATCAAACGTAGAACCAAGATAAGCAGGAATAACGATGGAAAACTCATTCTCTAAGCTAAGCACACTTTAATATAAAACACACCAGCTAGAAGAAAAAACTAACCTAACTAAAAAATCTCCACACTCATTTTAAGCATAATACCTCTTCAGGTAAAGACCATTTCTAGGTTTACCTAAAAGAGACCCCGTCAAAGTCTCCAATTCATAGGCCCCTTTTGCTAGCTTCGCTGACAAAAAAGACCATGCCACATAAGGCATGAATTTTCCAGTGCCTAATTTTATCATGTGCTGATCGACAAAGGACTAGATCTCCTCCGAAAAATTTCGAGGGGTCACATTTCGATCATACTGAGCTTTAATACATTTGGCATGAGATTCGATCGCTAATGCAGCATCGCGACGATTCTCATCTAGCTGAGCCAAGTATAACAAACGTATTTCCTCTTCGGAAGTAGATGGAAGTAACTCGATGGCCATTCACAATGACGAGATTTCGCACTCAATAGGTAACACAACTTCCAAACCATAAACTAGTTGGAAAGGAGTGAACCATGTTGATGTTTTAACTGAGGTTCAATACGCCCACAGCGCTGAAAATAGCATGTTATGCCAATTCAACCGATGAATCCCAATGATTCGTCAGATCATGATGACTAGAACTTTGTTGATGGCTTCAACCAGACCATTAGCTTGTGGATAATAAGGAGTTGAACTGTCATGACGCAAGCCATGCTGGCCTGTAAGTTCAGTCATCATAAGGTTTCGAAAATGAGGCCCATGATCAGTGATAATTGCTTGTGGAACACCAAACTTAGAAATTATTTGATTGAATACAAAAATCACAGCTGTTTTGCCATCTGCCTCAAATGTAGGCATCGCCTTGGCCCACCTAGTAAAATAATCTACTGCAAGGATAATATACGCATGCCCCCTTACCGAGTGAGGGTTACATGTAATAAAATCGATACCCCATTTGGTAAAAGGACCAACGACAATTATAGGGTGAAGAGGAGCAGGTGGAGCGCGCATCTTTCGATAAAAAATTTGGCAATTGTGGCATTTTCAGCACTACAATAATGCAATCTTTAAACATAGACGGCCAGAAATAGCCAGCGCGCAATATATTTTGGGCAGTGGCATCCCCAGACATATGACCGCCACACGCTCTAGAGTGACAGTCATTTAAGACCCTTTCAGATTCCTCATGAGTCAAACAACGTCAAAAAATAGAGTTCGCCCCATGGCGATAAAGAGTATCTCCAATAATTTTGAATTGTTGGGACTGGAATCATATTTTTTGACGGTCTGATCGTGAAATATCTGTCCGAAAGGTTTAGGTTTCGAGATAAATGATGATATCCCCGTACCGCGGATCTAAAGTGCTAATTAGAAACAAGGATTCATCTGCAATGGGCTCCTCCGCCATAGTTTCCATGTCAACACGCGGGAAGTCACACATTAATTCCGCAAAAACTAAAGATTTCTTTGACTTAGATTTTTCAAATTCCAAGTCGAACTCCTGCAAGATGACAATCCATTTGGAGTGCTTGCCCCCCAGCAATTTCTTGGTCAAAATATAGATCATAGGGTTACAATCGGAGATAACTGTAGTTTTGCGTAGTAAAATGTAATGACGAAAACGTTGGACAGCTTGAACGGCTTCCAATGCCAATTTCTCCACATGTGAATATTTTAGCTCAGTTGGATTTAACGTGCGACTAAGGTAATATATCACATGTTCCGTACCGAATTCATCTTCCTGAACTAACACCATTCTAATGGTGGAATAGGAAGCGGAGAGATACAAGAAGTAGTCCTGGTTGTAGTTGGGAGGATGCAACAGCAGTGCATGGGTCAACGCGTGTTTTAGCGCATCAAAAGATTTCTCAGCT
Source organism: Pinus taeda (assembly GCA_000404065.3). Classification (NCBI taxonomy): domain Eukaryota; kingdom Viridiplantae; phylum Streptophyta; class Pinopsida; order Pinales; family Pinaceae; genus Pinus; species Pinus taeda. The sequence goes on from APFE031440276.1 coordinate 91,084, forward strand.
ATCTGATCCCAAAAGAATGAAGTATTCTGTTTCAACAACTGGGTAAAACCCTTTGTGATCTCGGCGTAGTTAGGGATGAATCAACGTAAAAAGTTTGCTTTCCCTTGCAAACTTTGGAGTTGGCGAAGACTCGAAGGAGGAGGCAATTTGATGATAGCTTCGACCTTCGAAGGATCAACACGAATGTTGACTTTCGAAACTACAAAACCCAGCAATCGACCCATTTCTATACAGAAGATACATTTGTGTGGGTTCAACCGAATTCGATAATGCCTACACCTCATAAAGATTGCTCGTAAATGGACGAGGTGATCAGCTCGATGTAATGAATGAGCAGGCAAGTCATCGAGATAGGGTTGTACAATGTGCTTAATATCATGAAAAGCGTAAGACATGGCCCGTTGAAAAGTTGCACCGGTGTTCTTAAGCCCAAAAGGTAATTTGTAATAAGCAAATGTCCCCCACGGACAAATGAATTCTGTTTTTGGTTGATCAACAGGCAGAATATTGATTTGATTGTATCCAGAAAAGCCATCCATAAAGGAGAAAATTTCACTGTCGACACAATCATCAATAATTTGACCGATATAGGGAGTAGGGTAATTGTCCTTTGGACATGCTCAATTAATGTCCCTATAGTCGATACATATTCTTATTGTCCCTTGCTTTTTATTAACGGGAACAATATTCGATACCCAATCCGTTAACGGGATTGGATAAATGAAACCTACTTTCAATCATTTTTCAACTTCTGCTTTAATTGCAGCAGCTTTTCGTGGGTGAATCTGACGCAAACGTTGCCGAACAGGTTTAGCGTCCGGGTAGGTTTTAATTTCATGAACTACAATTCCTGGGTCCATTCCTGGTGTTTCCTCATATGACCAGGCAAACACATCGCGGAATTCTTGAAATAGGGCCTTATATGTTTGAATTTCATCTTCCGTGCAAGAGGCACCTATATGAACGTTTTCAACAATTCCAGGCTTAACTGAAATGTCAAGGGGAATAGTTTGAGAAATATTTCCCAAGTTTAACTCAGGATCAGGATGTTTCATTTGATTCTGAGCGTCCTTAACATATTCAGTCGTAAAGATTGATGAAAAATCATTTTCAAAACGATCGCTCTCAGGTAAAAATGAAGATCTGTGATGAAGATCTTCCCATGGTAACTCATCGACGCATAGGATTTCACGAATTTTCTCATCTGATTGAACAAGTTTGGAAAACATTATTAATTATGAGTTTGATGTCGAAAGTGACTCCTCATGGACCACGTTCATTAAGTCGAGTTGGGTTGATGTTGGGTCGGAAAATGACTGCACAGTTTGATATGCAAGTCCATACGGAATCAAAGGCATAAGAGTACCAAATGAGTCTATCTCAGATTCAAAAGGTATGATCCAAGTATCATCATTAATAATGGTTCCTAATGAAATCATATGTATGGTTGTAGTAGAAGACGATGCGTTGATAGGAGGGAAAGGAAAAGTGCCCAGTAAACCGGAATCTTTAACTAACTCTACACCAACATCCTTATAAGGGATCGTCACTTTACCAACATGCTGAATGCTCTCAGCAGGGGCTGGGTCAGATGAAAAGTATGACAACTGGTCTATAGTTACGATCTTTCCATTATGAGGGAACTTTATAAGCCAAAATATCGATGAGACAACAGTTGTCATAGCGTAAAACCAACTACGACCCAAGAGAAGGTTGTAATCTAGAGGGGCATCAACCACCTCCACATCTAGATTAACGGTTTTACCTTCAACCCCTATAGGTAGATCCTATAAAATGCCGAAAGGATGAAACCCACAGCCATCAAAGGCCTTAAGAATCGTCGGGGATTGATTTAGTGAAGGAGAACCAAGTGATCTCGAACACTGTATTGACATAATGCACGTGGAAGCTCCCTCGTCAATCACAGTCCAATGAACAGGTCTATTTTTGACTATCACTGGAATCTAGACAGCCATTTGATGAGGTAAACGCGGTGCACTATTTTCTAGATCGAAGATTATAAGGTTCAGGTCTTGAACGTCAATAGCTCCTATAGCCGACAAAAGTAATTTGCGCTGTGCTGGACATGATTGCAGCACTTCCAAAGCCGACATTGCTAAGGGTGAAACAGCTAAATCCTCAATAATGTTATAGTTCTGAGCTGCTCTCGCATGTGGATTGAAAGCAGACTTTCGAAGTATACCCTTGGCGGGCGGTTTGATTACTAAGTCTGGATTAGGTTTCTCGATCTGTAGTGGATCGGAACCGGGAGCTGAGGTTGATGGATTTGAATGAGAAGATTCTGCTTCTTTACCATCAACAGGACTTTTACTGCCATAACCTTGCGATCGATTCACAATCCTAACATGGGACATCATCAATATGGGTTCTTCATTGGCACTGGAGGATGAACCTATCATCTTACTATCTTGAGATGGAAAAGGATCCTTCAAGACAGCAGGAGTTTGGGAACCTTTGACAATTTTTGCATCCTCTGCGTGATGAGGGCAGTGTCTCGTATAATGGTCTTCATCACAGATGAGACATGGATAACGAGGTTTTTGTTTTTCATCAGTGGGTTCCGCTTTTTCGGGTTTCTCTTTTGAATTTTTATCTGTTTTATTATTTTTCTTCCCTTTCTTCTTACCACCGGTTTTTTATTTAGCTGTAGATGACTCTACAATGTGAATATCGGTGGAAAGTTTTGCGGAAGACTCTCCTATCGGGGAATCTGGCAAGGTTATGATAGGAGAAGAATTCTTGAAAGACTTATTCTTAATTTTGGTATTCACCATACCAATCATACCATCAGCGGCATGAGACCCTGAAGGAGCAGCAATGATTTGATTTTATTTGGGTAGGTCGGGGATCTTCTCATGTAACATACCTGACTGAGTATAAACTAAGTCAAGGTACTGTGCTTGAGCAATGACTTGCTCTTCATTAACTACTCTGGCTTTAGCTACATCCTCAGTGATCTTGGGCAGTAAAGATTTTACAAACCATTCAGCTAAGATTTGATCCGGGATATAAACTTTCACTAAACGCCGTCGACGTCTCCATTCATGGATATGATCTGAAATGATTGACTGCTTTAACGAAGTTAATAGTTCCGTGCCATTGTCATATCTGACTGGCAACTGAAAATGAGTTAAAAACGAGGTAGCTAACGGACTAAAGTTATAAAAAGTGGCTCGCGGTAACTCGATGCACCATTTGGCCGCAAGACCAATTAGAGTGCGCTGGAAAAGACGTAAACAAATGGAATCATCTGAAATGGAATTAGACGCACACCAGAGGTGATAAGTCATCACATGGTTCGACGGGTCCTCTCCTGGTTTACCTTCGAATTTAGGAATATCACTGGGCAACTTATGTGGCATTGGTGGCCAATACTGAAGATAGTTAATTGGATCGTTCGTAAGGCGCGTCAAGTCAGGCAAGTCTAAAGTTGCGATAAAGGGTAACTGATGATTAGGGTCCTTAAAACTCGAGGTCTGCAGACCAGCCCCAGGAGGAGGATATCCAGGATAACTAGGAATGGGAATCGCATTTGGGATATTTTGACCTCCTGGAAAACTAGGATTAACCGGACCATACTGAGGTTGCTGAGGGTTGATATGTATACCCAGGGTACGGTTGATACCGATAGGTTGGTTGCTGTGCAGCAGGACCGTATTGGTACTGTCCTTGGTACGGAGGTTGATTAAATTGAGTTTGAGAAGTGACAACCGTACTTCCTACAGGAATCTGAACCGAAGTCTTGACTGTGGGTCCAGACTAAGGTAAAGATGTCTGAGGAGTAGATACAAGGACAGTAGAAACGGGAGTTACCGATACTCCAGAAGAAGGTGGGGTGGATGGAGTAGATGTTGCAGTAGTTGCAGCAGATGTTTGAGGCGAAGTACGAGGTGTACTAAGCCCAGACTGAGAAACTACAGAAGGTGCAGAAGTTTGAACAGTAGACTGGACAGGTTGCTGAGATGGACCAGAAACCAAGGGTTGTCCATGTAGGAATTTACAGGGTAAGTTCCTCAGACAGAACACCAAAAGGACACCGCTCACAAACAGATCACAGATCAATACACCAGTATTTTGACGTGATTAAAACCCTCAGAGAGGGAAACAGTCCACGGCCTGCGCCAACGTGGCTACTACAGGCAATTTATTAATAAAAGAATGAAAATTTACATAAGCTTCTCTCATGCACGGTTAACCTACAAATGACCCTCCATGCGCTTTAAATAGAATTCATGGACCAATCGGGTGTCAAGCCACGGATCAAGTGTCGGTAATACCGAGGAGAGAATGAACCGTCGGATCACTACATATCGTGACCGTCGGATTGTAAGTTACAAAATGTACAACGGTAAAGAAACACACTTTACCTAACTCTATACCTAACTCTATACTAGACCAAGTTGAACTTAACTATTTCCTATGTGTCGGAATATCCTAACATCCCCCCTTAAGAACAACTTGGGATAGGATTGAAGGATTTACAAATATGACACAATAGGAGAAGAAAGGAGGCACTAGAGCCTATCCCCCCTTAGTGACAACTTCCTGAACTCCAAGCATATATCGAAGTTTAGTGAACTTCGCCTCTGTGAGAGCCTTTGTGAAGATGTCTGCAAACTGATCATCTGTTGAACAATATTGCACTTCAAGAACATGGTCATGAATGAGCTTTCTGATGAAGTGCATGTGAAGTTCAATGTGTTTGCTGCGCTGATGCTGAACTGGATCTTTGCAAAGCTGAATGGCACCTTGATTATCACACCAAAGTGTAGTCGGATGCTGCTGCTCAAAGCCAAATTCTGATAGGATCTGACGAAGCCACAAGGCTTCCTTACTAGCTTCCACGGCACCACGATACTCTGCTTCTGCTGACGAAAGAGAAATGGCAGCCTGTTTCTTACAAGCCAATGTAATAGGTCCTGAACCAAGAGTGAAGACATAACCGGCAGTAGACTTCCGATCATCAGGGTCACCAGCCCAATCAGAATCAGTGAAACCAACTAATAAAGGAGTCGCTTTGGCACTGTAATGAATCCCAAACTGTATTGTACCTCGAACATAACGAAGTATTCTTTTAGCTGCTTTCCAATGACTTTCACGGGGGTTTTGCAAAAAACGAGCAACAAGGCCAACAGCAAAGGAAAGGTCAGGACGAGTATGGGTTAAATACAAGAGTTTTCCTACAAGTTGACGGTATAAGGTAGCATCAACTTCAGGAGAAGTACAAGAGACTGAAAGTTTGACTCCAGACTGAAAGGGAGAAGGGGCTGGCTTACATTCTTCCATGTGGAAATGACGAAGAATATCACAAGCATACTTGGACTGGGAAAGGGAAATACCCTCCTTGGATTGCAAGACTTGAAGACCGAGAAAATAGTGTAGGTGTCCTAAGTCTGTCATTTCAAATTTCTTTTTAAGGCTGGACTTCACATGGTTTATAAGGTTGGGATCACTACCAGTAAGAATAAGATCATCAACATAAAGAACAAGATTGATAAGAGAGTTGCCCACTTTCTTGGTGTAGACAGTATTGTCAGAATAACACCTAGAAAAGCCAGATTCTAAAAGAAAGCTATCCATTTTGGCATACCAAGCCCGAGGAGCTTGCTTGAGACCATAAAGAGATTTCTTAAGTCGACATACAAGGCTGGAGTCTGTTTGGATGAAGCCAATGGGTTGTTCCATATAGATTTCTTCATGCAAGTCCCCATGCAAGAAGGCAGATTTAACATCCATCTGATGGACTTCCCATTTTAAAGAGGCAGCAGGGGAAAGAACAAGGCGGATAGAGTTCATTTTGGCAACAGGGGAGAAGGTTTCAGTGTAGTCAATGCCTTCAACCTATGAAAAGCCCTTAGCAACAAGACGAGCTTTATGTTTATCAACTTTCCCATCTGGTCCATACTTGGTTCTGTAAACCCATTTACATCGAACAAGTTTGCGTCCCTTTGGTAGAGGAACAAGATCCCATGTATCATTTGCCAACAATGAATGATATTCTTCATTCATAGCTACTTCCCAATGTGGATGGCCTGAAGCTTCTGCAAAAGTGTCAGGATCATGATTTACTGGAGCTTGAGCCAGTTAAGAAGAGGCTCTTTCAAACTGAGAACGTGTGCGTCGCTGATCTGTAGGATCACCGGCAAGATCACCTGCTGCATCCCGAGTAGTACGGACCCATCTTGGAAGTTTAGGATCCTCAGAAGGTGGGGGAGGATTATCATCCTCACTTTCATCATCTGAAGAAGAAATGTTTCCAAAAGTAGAAGAGATAGGAAGAGGTGGCACATCCGCCGGACTAGGCCCGCAGGCCGATTTATTTTCATCAAATTTTACATCTCTTCTAATGATAACATTTTTGGACTTAAATGAAATAAGTCTATAACCTTTTACATCTTCAGAATATCCAACAAAAGTACATTTCTCACTCTTAGGTTCTAAAGCTTTATGCTTTTCATCTGGAATATGGGCCCATGCTTCACTCCCAAAAACACGAAAGTGACCTACATCTGGTTTAATGGAACTCCAAGCTTCTTCTGGAGTGATATTCTTTAGAACCTTAGTAGGAGTGCGATTTATTATATAATTTGCACAATTAATTGCTTCGGCCCAAAACTAAGACTGAGTCCTTTAGATTGCAGCATACAATTAGCCATTTCCTTTAAGGTGCGATTTTTCCTTTCAGCTACACCATTTTGTTGTGGAGTGTATGGAACAGTATGTTGCATTTGAATTCCATTTTCGGTGCAAAAGTTGATGAATGTGTTTTTAACATATTCTCCACCATTATCAGTTCTTAGCTTAAGAATTGATGTCCAGATTGTTTTTCAACAAAGGCTTTGAAGGCCAAAAATGTGTTAAATACTTCGCTCTTGAGTTTTAAGAGTATACCCAAGTGCGTCTGGAGAAATCATCAATGAAAGTTAAGAAATACTTGCAGCCAGAGAATGAAGCAACAGGAAGTGGACCACATAAATCACTGTGCACAAGCTGTAAAGGGGCTGAGGCGTGCCAAGAGGCACGTTTTTCAAAACTGTCCCGATGATGTTTTCCGAGTACACATCCGGAACAAACACCATCTCTGCAAGATACCATAGGAAGACCTGTCACCATATTTTCTTTACATAGATGCTGAAGGGAGCGATAGTTTAAGTGCCCAAATCGCTCATGCCAAAGTTTGCTCACTTCATCATTATGAGCAACAAATACTGAGGGAGGATTTGATGACCCAAAGTTGTGAAACTTATACAACCTTGTGGAATCATCAGCAATACCAGTAGCTAGAATCTGTTTAGGATCTCTTAGATCCTTGATTACAACATCATGAGGTGAAAATTCAACAATTTTACCTTCACCTAAATGAGTTATCTGATATACAGATAGAAGGTTACTGGATAAGGTTGGAACACATAATACATCATTAAACTGACCATTGTCTAGATGAACAGTTCCAGTCCCTACAACATTAAGAGATCTATCATCACCAACATATATATTTTGGTGTTACAATCATTTAAAGAAGAAAACATGGCTTTGTTTTTGGCCATGTGATAAGAGGCTCCAGAATCAATGAGCCACTCATGAGAATGAGAAGAAGAAGATACATTTAATGCATAACCAGACTGAGATGATTGACAACGACATGCAGAAAGTGCCATTCCTGAAGATGAAGTTGAAGTTGAAGTAGAAGAATGCTCCACATGGATGTTATGTTTCTTCATTGCGGCTTCCAAGGCTTCCATCTTCTTAAAGCATTTAGATTCTAAGTGGCCATCTCGATTACAAAAGTTACAATGTCTATCAGTCTTCTTCCATTTGTTTTTATTGGTCTTATCATTTTGCTGAAATGATCTTTCATTTTGAGACTGAGTTTGCTTAGGACCCTTGTTTGGTTTAGGACCATTCTTTTAGGATATGACTTCTTAGGATTCTTTAAATTTGGTTGCTGTTGGGCGGCTAATGCTTTCTTGGAAGAGTTTCCA